>CM076572.1:738417895-738578869 GCA_034641835.2 Pinus albicaulis
GGGACGAATTTTATCAAAAAATTCGTTGGCGCTTTCATACCCAAAAAAACGTCGTTTAGGGCCTCAAAACGGCTCCGGAAGTTCAGGACCCGAAAAACTGCTAAAAATAGTAAGTTATGCCGAAACTGAAAAACTGAAAGAGACAATGGTGGGGGGCCAAGTGGAATAGGTGGGTGGCCACCGATATCCACCTGGATCATTCCTCCCCCCTTAGGAAGCAATGGTCCCCATTGCGTTAAGTTCCTCCATGAGATGAGGAAATTTCTGCTGAACTTGGTCCCTGGTGAACCACTTTCCTTGGTGCAAGAGTTGGCCAGCTTTGACAACCCGATACAGTTGGATCTTCTGTTGGCGAGTGTTCTTGATTTGCATGTCCATGATACAATCTGTGGTGGCCTGCTCCATGCAGTCTGGGTTTAACTCTGTTGGTGTGAGTTGTTCTGCAATGTCCGAGGTGTCCAGTAGAGGTGGGAAGTAAGGACGAAGGCGATCCACATTGAAGACTGAGTGCAGACCAAGGAATGGTGGAATACTGAGCTCGAAGGCATTGTTCCCTACAGCCTTGGTGATGGTGTACGGCCCGTATCGGAGCGGGCGAAGCTTGTGGTGGGGTCCAGTGAGGCGCTCCTTCTGCAAATGTAGCCATACTTTGTCGCCCACTTGGAAGTTGTGTGGCACCCGGTGTTGATCATGGCGCTGCTTGTACTTCGCATTGGCTCTGTCCAATATATCATGAACCTGTTGGCGGATGTGTTGAATGCGCTCGATGAAGCTACTTGTTTTGTCAACTTCAGACTGGACATGAGCTGAATCGGCCTGAGCAGCTGCAAACGGCATGGCTATGTCAATGGGACATAGTGGTTGGAATCCCAAGCCCACCTGAAAGGGGCTATGGCCAATTGAACTGTGGAGAGCCCGGTTATAACTGTGTTGTACATAGGGGAGGCTCTCGTCCCATGTGCGTGGATGTTTTGAGTTGTACATGCGCAGAATGTGTACAATCATTCTGTTGACGACCTCTGTCTGGCCATCTGTTTGGGGATGGAAAGCTGTGGACTTGGTGAGCTTTGTGTCCAACATTGACCAGAGGCTGGACCAAAATGTGCCGAGGAACCTGCTATCTCGATCTGATATGATAGACTATGGGATCCCAAAGTGCACCCACACTCGTTCAAAGAAGAGTTTAGCAGTGGCTTCTGCTGTGATATTCTTCTTACAGGCCGCCATGATGGCCATCTTCGAGAATCTGTCAACGACCATGAAAACACAGTCATTTCCATTCTTAGTAGAAGGCAAGCCCGACATGTAATCCATGGAGATGGATTCCCACGGTCGACTAGGGGTAGGTAGTGGAGTATATAGGCCTTGCTTCTTGATGGTCGGTTTGGCAATGGCACAAGCAGTGCAGGATCTGATGTGCCTCTCGACATCCTTTCGAAGGTTCGGCCAATAGAAATACTTCTGTAGTATTGCTACCGTTTTCTCGACCCCGAAATGCCCAGCGACTCGACTGTAGTGTGCTTCCCATATCATCTTGGCACGCTCGCTTGAAGGAACACAAAGGTGTCCCAGGTGACATAAGAGTGCATCTTGGAGGTGAAAATTTGGAACTTGTGTGCCCCCCAAGAGTGCCTTGTAAGTGTGGCCGAATTCTGGGTCACTCTCATAGAGAAGCGGCCAATCAGAAGTCTCGTGCCCACAAGAGTTGAGCACGGTGGTGAGCGCCACGATCGGTGGTCGGCTGAGGCAGTCTGCAACATTATTGGTGCTACCTTTCTTGTACTTGATGTTCAAATGAAACTGTTGCAGATATGTGGACCACTTCTGATGGCGATCATTCTGCAACTTCCCTTGTGTCTGTATGAACTGCAGGGGCCGGTGGTCCGTGTGGATGATTGTTTCCTTCCCCAAAATGTAATGCTTCCATTGTCGACAAGCCTGCACAATGGAATACATTTATTTGTCATAGGTGGGATACTTACGAACTATCTTAGACAATGTCTCACTGTGATATGCCACTGGATGTCCCTGTTGAGTAAGAACTGCCCCAATAGCATAGTCAGAGGCATCCGTCTCGATCTCAAATGGTCGCCGCAAGTCCGTATCACCCAAGTCGGCACGAGGTGATTTTTCACTAACGCCTTCCGTTGAGGTTCCGACCAAAAATTTTTTTCTCTCGCTCCTCCCTTGGTAACTTGACTCAAGGGCCAAGTGATATGAGAGAATCCCAACACGAACCTCCGATAGAAATTAGCAAGACCCAGAAAGCTGCGAAGCTCTGTAATAGTGGTTGGGGCTGGCCAATCCCGAATGACTTGTATCTTGGCTGGATCCACATGCACCCCCTTTCATCAATAATGTATCCCAGATATTGAACCTGGGTCATGCCAAAAGTGCACTTCTCCAAATTGGCACACAACTTGTGTTGCCGCAGTGTTTGGAGGACTTGTCGGATGTGGTGAAGGTGCTCTTCCCAAGTCTGGCTGAAGATCATAATGTCATCCAAGTACACCACTACAAATGAGTTGGTGAATGGCCGCAAGATGTCATCCATCATCCTCATGAAGGTGGCGGGAGCATTCGTCAACCCGAAAGGCATGACCAGCCATTCGAAAAGGCCTTCCTTGGCTTTGAAGGCAGTCTTCCACACATCGTAGGGTTCAATTGGTACCTGGTGATACCCAGACTTCAGGTCGATCTTGCTGAAATATTTTGCACCTTTGAGTTGGTCCAGAAGGTCATCAATCCGTGGGATTGGGTACATATTCCGGACAGTGATCTTGTTCAGCGCCCGATAGTCAATACAGAGTCTCCACGTCCCATCCTTCTTCTGTACCAACACGATCGGGCTCCCACAGGGCGATGAACTTGGTCTGATGTGACCTTTCTGCAACAGCTCCTGAATCTGCCTCTCGATTTCATCATTTTCCACGAGCACGATAGATCTATCTATTGGGTAGTGGCGCACCTGGGGTCAGATCAATCGGGTGCTTGACCTGGCAGTGCAGAGGAACCCCTGTGGGTGAGGTGAAGATGTCCCGTACTCCTCCACGACCTTATCCATTTGTTGTTGTCGTGCAGAGGGGCCCTGTCTGGAGGTCGTGGCCACAGTCTTCTTCTTGCCCTGGGGGCGGATCATCAAGAAAATGAATTTCCTGGTTTGGGAAATGAGCTTACTGCATTGTTTTGCAGTAACCAAAGAGATAGTTGTAGGAGGTGGTACCTCTGGTATCCTGTACGACTTATTTCCCAAAGTAATAATAACAGCACGAGGTCGAGACTCATACACAGCATGACGCTTCCACAAGTATGGTTGTCCTAATAATACATCAGAAACATCAATAGGAGCAACGTCACATAATACCTCATCCGTGAAGGGCTTGATGCTCTAGGGAAGGCGGCACTGCTGGCTGACGCGGAGATCTCGTCCTTGGTGAAGCCACCCGATGGTGTATGGATGTGGGTGAGCTGTGGTCGGCAAGCCCAACCGCTTCACGGCGTCTGCTGAAATGAGGTTCTTTTGGCTCCCATTGTCGACAATGAACTGTACAGGGGAGCCCTTTACCCACATCCGGGAGTGGAAGAGACGTTCCTCCTCCTCTGGATCTTCCGGTTCCTCCTTCTGGACCTTTGTAGTGGCAACAGTGGCGTTGGGCTCCGCATCAATAATCCGTTTCCCTTTTTCATTCCCCTTTTCAGGTTCTGATTCGGAGTCGGAGCATGCATCTGACTCAGAAGCCCTCATCTCGGCCACTAGCGACTGCTTGGCCCGACACTCACTTGTGTTGTGAGTGGAGCTTTTATGGAACTCACACCACTTTCCCGTGTCCTTCTTTGGCTTTACGGTGTTGTTCTTTTCTTGTGGCTTTGACGGGTTGTCTTTAGCCGCCATGCTCTGTCCTTTGTTCTGCGGTTTGGAAGCACCTTTTCCTTGCTTTTGATTCACATATCCAAAGTCTCGCTTCTTCTGTTTGAATTTCTGCTCAATCTTGGCAGCATACCGGTATGCCGTACCAAGCGAGGAGATGTCGAGGAACTCCATTTCCTCCCGAATGTATCTGTGCAGACAGCTGCGATACTTTAGCACCAAATGTTTCTCTGAATCTTTGATACCCAACTTTGTGCGCAGGGTATGGAACAGATTCGTCAGCTCGTGCACATCTTGATCCCTTTGTTGTCGCAGCGTGGTCCATTGTATGTACTTATCCTCATAGATCCCCACAGGATAGTACTGTTCCTTGACGGCGTCTCTGAAAGAATTCCAAGTTGGTACGGCCGAGAACAGAGAGGGTTCTGTCTGGTCCTTGTTCTCACAGTAGGTTTCCCACCAGTCCTTAACATGGGGGTAGCTTTGAGGAGTGCAAAAATAATCTTCTCCCGGTCTGAAAAGTCATGAACAGAGAAATATCCTTCTAATAGATTCAACCATCTATCTACGGCATCCGCGTCTATTTGACCCTCAAATATGGGAATGTCAAAATTTACTTGTACCTTAAAGGGAGTCGCAACTCCAGAGTGGCTACTGGATGCAGATGCGCCGCCGGTGGGCAGCCGTTGAAGGATCTGAGCAAAACTATTCATCATCGCGTTCCTTTGTTTTTCGAGGGCCTCCTCGAGCAATATTTTGATAGGATCTCCTGCTCCCTCATCTTTCTTTTCGTCCCCCATGGGCGTCCGTCGAGGTTTGCAAGGTTGATCTTGCAAAGGTTCCACCAGATCAAGCCCTAGCTCCTTATACCCCGACCTCGTTGGGGACATGCAAAGAAGGATCGAGAAAAAGCAGACCGCTCTGATACCACCGATCCGGATTTATGCAGGAACGCAACAGAATAAACACATAACCATAAATACAGAGATGCAGCGGAAATAACACTTCATTTCATTAATATCAAATAACAGAAAGATGCTTACAGACATAATGGAAATAAAATAGCTAGGGTGCTGGTAGCGAATCTCTGAGAAGAGATGTGGTGGCTACAGACCTCTCAACTCAGTTACAATGAGGCGCGAGGGCCTATTTATTATTGAGAAACAATGGAGAACCCTAAACATCCCAAAAACCTAACCCTAGGAGATGAAGCGCCAAAACTATGGGCCCCGTTTGGGTAAACTGGTGTTTCAACTTCCCAGGGACGTAACTTTGGCATACTATCTCCGTTTGACGCATATGATACATCATTAGAAAGCTCTATCCGAGGACTACAGCTGTCGGGACAAATTTTATTAGAAAATTCGCTGGCGCATGGAAATAAAACTAGCTAGGGTACTGGTAGCTATCTCTGAGAAGAGATGTGGTGGCTACAGACCTCTGAACTGCTTTACAATGAGGCGCGAGGGCCTATTTATTATCGAGAAACAATGGAGAACCCTAAACATCCCAAAAACCTAACCCTAGGAGATGAAGCGCCAAAACTATGGGCCCCGTTTGGGTAAATTGGTGTTTCAACTTCCCAGGGACGTAACTTTGGCATACTATCTCCGTTTGACGCATATGATACATCATTAGAAAGCTCTATCCGAGGACTAAAGCTGTCGAGACGAATTTTATTAGAAAATTCGCTGGCGCTTTCATACCCAAAAAACGTCGTTTAGGGCCTCAAAACGGCTCCGGAAGTTCAGGACCCGAAAAACTGCTAAAAATAGTAAGTTATGCCAAAACGGAAAAACTGAAAGAGACAATGGTGGGGCCCAAGTGGAATAGGCGGGTGGCCACCAATATCCACCGGACTGCCATGGCTGCGTTATCTTAGTGGCACATCGGGATATGGTCTATGGTACAGACAGGAGGATGGAGCGAAGCTTTCCGACTTCACTGATGCAGATTGGGCAGGGAGCCCAACGGATCGAAAGAGCACATCTGGAGGAGTTTTCAGCATTGGATCGACAGCAGTTTCCTGGTACAGCAGGAAGCAGAGATCCGTGGCACTCAGTTCAGCAGAGGCCGAGTACATGGCAGCAAGCTTGGCCGCATGCGAGGCTATTTGGATGAGGAAGATCCTCGTCGGATTGTTCGGGTCACACTTGGAGCCTACTGTGATTTATTGTGATAACCAGAGTTGCATTAAACTCTTAGCTAATCCAGTATTTCATGATAGATCCAAACACATCGACATCAAGTACCATCATATCAGAGATTGTGTGCAGCGGAGAATCATGTTACTTTCATATATTCCCACGGAGGATCAGGATGCTGACATCTTAACGAAGGCGCTCACCAGGAGCAAATTCGAATTCCACAGAGGCAGGATAGGGGTTGCAGATAATCCATATCTTGTTGAGAGGGAGTGTTGAAAATGCAACAAGATGATGGAGCTTAGTGAAATGAAGTCGCCGTCACTAAGTGGGCCCGCAGGCTATTTTTGGCGCAAAGTCTATTTTTAGACTATGTCTATTTTTAGACATATGGAGCATGGTCTAGGAGTTGCAGTATGCTATTCTTGGATGATTGGTCGAGTCGGTAAAAATAGATGGACCTCTATTTTTAGACATACAGGTCGAAGTCTATTTTTAGACTGCCTGTCTAAAAATAGGTCAGTCAAATATTATTAGCCCTTAATAATATTTGGACTCTAAACTTCAGTTTATTCTCTTACAACACTTCAGTTGGAGGTACGGATGTGGCCCATGCATCCGACAGAAGGAATTACGCTATTCCTTGGGGTTTGGTGAGCTCATGCATGGCTGACTTTGGGCTAAGACTTCAAGGCGTAGCTTGGTGGAGCGATGAGACAACTTGGTGGAGTAAAATTCCGGTTTAACTTAGTTGAACTAGTTGAGATTAGTTTAACTAGCTAATCAACTAGTAATGAGTGGAGTGAATTAAATATTATTTAATTCACTAATTATTAACTCATTATTCAACTCAAGAACACATCAGTTCACTACAGTGCATGGAAAGTTCAGTGGAGACCAATGGAAGAGGTAGATGAAAGGGTGAGTTTGCTATTAGTTGCGATAGCAGTTGTGCATGAGATTTTCACAAGCATTGGAGGAGATTGCCAATGATGATTGCACAGTTGGAGCCAGTGAGATTCGAACTTGGATCTCTCATTAGACCAGCCTTGATTGCGCAATAGAGGCAGGTAATTAGTGGATGAGTTTTGAACCTGTGACTTGTTCAAAACCAAGCTAGTTTGTGTGTAACTTTTGGAGACAGTACTGAGTACTTGTGAGGAGTATTGTACTAAGATTGTTACATGTTTCTCTTCTATTATAATATACAAATAGCTGGGGGTTTTCAGCTATAAGCTTTCCCCATTACATACTATGTTTATGTGCGCATGCGACTGTTTCTATTTCCGCAAATTGATGATTGATTGTAGAAGAGATTATGTGTTGCAT
This sequence comes from Pinus albicaulis, assembly GCA_034641835.2. NCBI lineage: Eukaryota > Viridiplantae > Streptophyta > Pinopsida > Pinales > Pinaceae > Pinus > Pinus albicaulis. Next base: position 738,425,237 of record CM076572.1, read on the forward strand.
ATGAATTCGAATTAGTATGTGATCAGGATAATCTCGGTGGATAAATCTTCATTATTCAGCAAATTTCTACACCCCACGGTACATCCTTGCATGTGTCTAACTGTGCAAGATTACCCTTGGGAAGACCCGTAGAAATCTGTTGCATGACCTTCAAGGCTTCGTGGTGTAGATGGCCCAATCTCCTATGCCATAACTCACCCTCATCCCAACACACCACTTTTTCAGCCTTACCCATCAATGTTGCACAACGTTCTACATCAAGTTTATAGAGATTCTTCACACGAATCCTAATCTTCTTGGCTTGTCCTTTGGCTTTGTGTCGAAGGAAAGCTTTCCCTTCACTGAAAACCACAACATAGCCTCTATCCTTCAACATTAAAACTAAAACTAAATTTTTCTTCAAGCCTGCTACATGCATTACATATTTTAATAAGAAGGGTTTACCTGACTTTCTCTGGTAGGTAACTGTACCAATCCCAATAGCACTGTACTGCCCATCATCACCCATTTCGATATTCATCTGGAGGTCCTTCTCCTCCAAGCTACTGAAAAGCTCTTTGTCTCCCGTCATGTGGAAATATGCACCACTATCCAAGTACCACAATGATCCCATTGCACTTGACACCATGCATGCAATGAGCGAGAAGTCCAACTCAAATTGTGAGGCCAACACCTCACCAGCTGCAGATCTTGAAGCCTTATTGTTCTTCTTATTTTGTGGACAATTAGTGGCATAATGTACATGCTCGTGACCGTGAAAACACTTCACTCTGTACAAGTCGCGCTTCTTGCCTTCTTTGTTGGACTCAGATTTGGAATAGGATTTCTTTCCCTTCCCCTTCTTTGCTTGAGCAACCAAAGCACAATTTTCTTCATCATCTATCTTAGATGAAGATACATCCCTGGTATTCCGCCTGAATTCTTCTTGCACCAAATCCGACCAAAGTCGTTCCCAATCTGGCAGCTTCTCCCTCCCATTGACAAAGTTTTGATAAATATGCCAACTCTTAGGAAGGCCTAAAAGAGTTAGGCTCACCAAGTCATCATCCGCGACAGCAATTCCGATGCTCCCAAGCACATCCCGACATTGGACAAACTTTGTTAAATATTTCGGAATAGTGTCACTTTTCTCCATTTTGATTTTCCTGAGCTTGTCCTTCAGTGCCAATTTTCTATGATCAATGCTTCTCTGAAACGGATCTATCAAAGCTTTCCACATTGCATATGGTGTCACTTTTCCATGGAGACTTGAGACAATGTGGTCTGGTACTCCCTCCTGTAATATCCTCTTCGCTTTTGCAACCTTCTTTTGCCAAGAATCAAGATTTGCGGCATCTGCTGCAACGGGTTTGGGAATGTCATTATCAATGAATTCTTTCAACCCATTGTCCTCTAGTACTGCCTCCATCATGTCTTTCCATGCAATATAATTGGAACTTCCCTTGAGTGCATACTCCAATCTCAAGCCATCGAAAGCCATTTCGATCTTGATCCGCCTGTCGCACAAAGAATACTTTTGAAAATTCGAATTCTATTCAGTCGCAAACTCAATTTCTTCTCCACTATAGTGATTTCTCGTGCTCTGATACCATGCAGAAATTATACAAACATATGTATATCAATGGATTCAATCCGATCAAGCAATGTACTAAAGCTAGATACTAAATCCTTCTACAAATCAATTGCGGAAAATAAACACGATCATCAATCACAACAAGTAAAGAAAGAAACAAATCAAACCACAACACAGAAATTTTCCCAGGGAAAGCTTGCTGCTCAAAACCCCTCTATCTTCTATTGTATATTCACCATGGAATCATGAAACAATTACAATGCACTCTTCTCACAAGAGTCTCTTGCACTCTCACAACTGTCTCACACTGACCCGGACAAAATCGACCAACACTTAGCCAATTTCCTGCCTCTAATCAACATGCCTTGCTTGTGCAATTCATGTGGAATGCAATCCCTATTCTTTAGGAATTTCAACCTTCCAAAACTACACAATTCATGGGAAATCCAACGGATGTCTTGCTGCATGCGGGCATCCTACTAATGATACAACTGATAGTTAACATCCCTTTAACCTTTGTCTCAACTAGGTCTCCACTGGAACTGACATGCATGCAGCTATTAATGGTAAATCATTAGTTGCATGGAAAATCACTACATGTGAATTAAATCTGATTTAATTCACTTGATCTCCCATTGGTGCAACAAACAGTTATAACTAGTTCAACTGACTTTAACTCAATTAATTGAGTTAACTAATTTCTCATGCATTAAACTAATGCACTAACTGTAATTCGAACTCCATAACTAATAGAATCACTCTGCATGCCTCACCAACTACCCTCAACTTGAAATTCATGAGCTAACTGAGTTTATCACACTCAGTTAACTATTACAAGTGATTATGAGATCAGATTACATTTTATTGTCCAATTTAATTAAGGGAAAATTAAATTAGACACACATTTCTTATTGACTTTTCAACGCCAAGTTCGTGTTATCTATGTGTGTCAGGATCCATTCGGTGGATTCTGCACAAGGAATCATCTGGAAATTGCATGTGACTTTGTGTATCATGGACCTTTTGATGTTTATATAAACTTCCCTGTCTTCCAAGTTTTTTGGGAATTTCTTTTGCATGAAAGCATCTTTGATGTCCTTCCGTGAGACTTACAAATATTTATCTATGAAGAATTGTGTATATGAAAGAATGGGAACTATTGGCTTGATAATTTTTACTGCCTCCTCAGTATTAGCTTCTAAGGTTTCTTTTGAGATAGCTCAACGGGTGGTAAGAGGCATTGTCTCAACAGATGATGAGAGAGTGATGTATGTTGTATATGTAACACCCACAAATGGAAATTCACTCATGGCAACTAATAATTAGTTTCAAGTTATTCCCTGTATATCACAAGCAAACTATTCAAAGACAACAATGAAAGGCGGAAATGGGCAAGCTAGGAGCACAAGCCTCTCACATGTGAGGAAAGACGACTGAACTAGCCACTAGAAGCAAGTATTGTGCCATGACAAAGAAGAGGGCGCATGTAGGGACAATAGTGGACAGATGAGGCCTGACTAAGGCTTGAGGATGTGTTATATGCTCATGAAGAGAGAGAGAAGGATCGCTAGGGGGCAGGGTGGCGGCATAAGAGACCAGGAGGGGCATTGTTGATTGACAATGCGATATGTGCTCTTAGAGAGCTAGTGAGGGCGCAAGGCGCAACAATAGTGGACAAGGTTCTCTAATTGTGGCTTAACAATGCTTTGTGCACTTTTGAAGAGAAAGAAGGACCTTGTTCTTCCGAAGTGCGCTAAGAAGATCCCTTATTTCTCCAGAGTGCACCAATGCAAGAAACAAAGTGTCCTTGTTTTCTAAAAGTGTGCTTTTCTCAAAGATGGGCTCAAAATAGCTAAGTAAGTCCAACAACAAGCCAAGAAAACATAAAGAATGGAAGAGAAAAGAAACAAGTGTTTATAGGTTTCGTCGCAATCATGACTGGAAGATGAAAAGTCATGGAATGCAAAGAGTCATAAGAAACACCACTTGTGATCCAATTTTACAATTCTGTTCCACATTCTTTTATTAACACTGTTATCCCTCCATGTCCTTTACTTGTTTCAGTTTCTTCATTCCAAATAGAGATTTTCTTGTATCCTTCAAAGTATGGAACTCTACCTCCATCATGTTCATGTGTTTCCATAAGGAAAATAATGTATTTTCCCTCATCTATGGGCCCCAACCCCGATCCTCTTCTCCATGGGTAACCTCTACAATTCCAACTTACCATGTTTAGTTACTCTCGTGGGACCCTCAATCCCTATTTCTTGTGTGTTAATATATTAGTGACTTGGGCTTTCTCGTTCTTCAACCATGCCCACTTTTATGCCTCTTGCTGATTTTACTTTCTCCTATTCTTTCCTTCTTTCTTCTTGTTGAGAAAATTTTAGATCTTCACCTAGGTAGATGTGGGTGCCTCTAAGCAACCCCTATTTTTTAGGATCACAAACTTGTCCTCCATGTTTCTTAAGGTAACCCTCACATGTCTATCCCTTCCTACTCCCACATGCTTTCCTATCCTATTTGCATGTTGAATCCCACATGTTCAATGTAACTCATCATTGAGAAAATTCCATGCTAGAATATATGTTCTCTCTTTTTATCCAAAGTCTTTCAGGTCTTTGATGATGATACTTACCACTTTTTCTTCTTTGTCCCTTTCCTCTCTTATTTGTCTCTTGATCTTTTTTTCTATGATTTCCTTTTGTTCACTTGTTGGTTCTTTTATCACTTGAGCCCAAGATTTAGCATATTTTATTTGATCCATTGACTTGTTTTCACTTATTTCCATGTTTGTGATTACTAATTGAAACTTTTGCATTTGAGTTGTGTTAGTTGTTCCCATTGGCTTTGAATGGTTTTTTTATGTTGCTCCTGGATGTTCCATTTCTCGTTTTAAATTGATCAGCGCTTGCCACCCTTTCTCCATTTTGTGTTGTAGGCTTCTTACCTGCTCTTTTAACAACTTGTTCTCCCTTTCAATGTTCTTTCTAGCTTTTGTATTTCATTTAACTTGTTGTCTTCATGTTGTCCTTTTGCCTCTAAAATTTCAATTCTCTTTTTCATGCTCATAAGCTCATTTACATAAAGTTCTGGAGACCACAACAAAGGGGAGGTTGTGGGACTATATAGGTCTTTTTTGCTTCGGGGTACGTCCTCTGATGTCCCTTATTTATTGCAGAGGTTACAATTCTAATTTGCTTCGCCTCGTATACTTCCTAGGAAGAAAAAGCCTCTTTGTTTTTACTTTTGTCACATCCCCAACCTGTTTGATCAACTACTATATGGCCCCTTATAGTCGCTGCCACATAATTGTTTTTTTTTTTTTTTTGTTACTTTTCGTAAAATCACGATGAGTCTTTTTTTTTTTCTGCCACTGTTTCTTTTCTAGACTTTTCTGCACTTTAATATCCCCAAATACTATTTTCATTCACAAAATTGTTAACTAATTGAAACTCCGATAGAAAGGGTTTCCATTCTAAACCCTGATATGTTCATGTGAACTTTCTCATTACTTCAAAACAATTTGAAGTCCATTTTATTAATCCTAAGTTGTGGGGGCATATACTATTCCTATGAAGAGAGATTGCCTCTGTTTTAAAGCTGCTCTGACCCACTTCGAGCTTGGACATGATTTAATTCGAGGTAACCTAACCCCGTTTGTAGCTTTTAAAATGGAGGAAACTTAAAATCGTTGTTCCAAAAGGGGCATAAAATGTGGCACCCCTGCTCCTGCATATCCCACCAAACCGGTAGAATCCGGCAGCACTCTCGTTTGACTCGCAAACTCCTCTCCTTGACAGCAACTCTTGCACAATTGCAATGACCTTTCCTAATGAGAGGAATGCAAATAGATATGAGAAGACAAAAAAAAACATTAACATCTTCACTTACGAAGTTTGCTCAACTCGATTGTATGGCTCATCTGTGGCCTGTTCTCGTAGTAAGTTTTGAAGTTCTTTGCCAGCTCCCTGACTGGTTAGCACGGGTAAAGAAAATGGAGAGTATGGTAGTGGTCGTAATGTACATTACATTACATCTTAATCTCAGTTGTGCAACGGCGATAATGAGCCGGCCGTTAATTAAACTCTATGCTATGCTGGTTGATTCTTAACCTTCACAGTCAAAAGTCACTTGCCACCATTACTCTTCGAACATTCGATGATTATCTTCAGAATAATAATTCTACTGTGGATATGACAAAAATTGGTAAGTTGCGCGGTGGATTTAATATGACACTGAAAGCTTCCTGTTTATTGGATTGCCCACTAAACAATTACACATACATTTCTCTCTTGCAAGGTTGCACTCAAACAAAAACTCTATCAGTCGGGAAACTGGTTCATGCCCATATCAACGAAACTGGATTTGTACCCAATATCTATTTATGGAATACACTTGTGAACCTGTATGCAAAATGTGGGAATCCCATTGACGCTCGCAGAGTTTTTGATCAAATGCCCACAAGAGATGTGTTTTCTTGGACTGTGATGATTTCAATCTATGCTAGGCATGGGATATTTCTCGAGGCAGTAAAACTGTTTTACCAAATGGAGCCTTGCGGTATTCAACCCAATCAGTTCACATTTGCAAGTGTGCTCCCAGCTTGCGCCAAAATGGGAGATCTGAAACAGGGTACACGGATCCACCATGACGTTATTAAATGTGGGTTCGAGTCTGATGTTATTGTGACGAATGCGCTCCTGGACATGTATGCCAAATGTGGGTGTATAGAGAAAGCACGCAATGTGTTTGACAAAATACCTAAACGAGATGAGGTTTCATGGAATGCAATGATTGCAGGATATGCACAGAATGGCCTCGTTCATGAGGCTCGTAAACTCTTTGACAAAATGGAGGAACCCGGCGTGGTATCCTGGACGGCGATAATTGCAGGGTATACACAAATTGGAGATGATGTTGAGGCCATCAAGCTTTTTAGGGAAATGAAGTTGGCAGGTGTGAAGCCAGACTCCAAGACATTTGCCAGTGTCCTTCCGGCATGTGCCAACTTGGCTTCTCTGGAGCAGGGTAGAGAGATTCATTATGAGATAATCCAACGTGGGTTTCAGTCTGACTTATTCGTGGCAAATGCCCTAGTGGATATGTATGCCAAATGTGGGAGCACAGAGACAGCATGTGATGTGTTTAACAAAATGCCCAAAAGAGACGCTGTTTCGTGGAATTCAATGATTGCCGGGTATGCACAGAATGGGCAAGTTGATTATGCGCTAAAACTATTTCGTAAAATGCCTCAACGACATAAGATTTCATGGAATACAATGATTGCAGGATATGTACAGAATGGCCGTCTCGATGAAGCTCTCAAATTATTTCAGGAAATGCCCGATGCCGATGTTGTCTCCTGGACGACCATGATCTCAGGATATACAAAGAATGGACGCAGTGCAGATGCCCTGAAAATGTTCGCACAAATGCAGCAGTCAGGCATTAAGCCCAACTTGAAAACCTTTGCCAGTGTTCTTCCTGCATGTGCTAACTTGGGAGCTCTAGAAGTAGGTACTGAGATACATGAAGAAATAATGAGAAAAAGATTTCAATGCGATGTTGTTGTTAATAATGCACTCATAGACATGTATGCAAAATGTGGGAGCATAGAGAAGGCTCAGAGTTTATTTAACCAAATGCATCAACCAAATATTGTCTCTTGGACAACAATTATTGCTGGATATGCCATGCATGGTTATGGCAAGAAGGCACTTGAACTCTTTGAACAGATGCAACATTCAGGCATGAACCCAGACGAGGTGACCTTTGTTTGTGTACTAGCTGCATGCTGTCATGCAGGTCTGGTTGAGGAAGGCCGATACTACTTTCATCACATGTGTAAATATTATCACATCACACCTACAATGGAGCATTATGGTTGTATGGTTGATCTTCTTGGCCGTGCTGGATGCCTAGATGAAGCACAAGACTTTATCAATAGAATGCCAATAAAACCTGATGCTACTGTTTGGGGTTGCTTACTTAGTGCCTGTAGAATACATGACAATGTAGATCTAGCAGAGCGCACGGCAGAACACCTTTTTGAATTGGATCCTGAAAACTCTGCACCATATGTGGTGCTATCAAACATCTATGCTGCAGCTGGTAGGTCAGATGATATTTTAAGGATGCGGAAAAATATGAAACATTATACAGTCAAAAAGATGCCTGGATGTAGTTGGATTGAGGTCAATAAAGAGTTACATGCTTTTGTTGTAGGAGATATGTTACAGTCACCAACACATCAGATTTATATGGACTTGCAGCAATTCTCTTGGCCAGTGAAGGCAGCAACTTATGTACCCAATGCAACGTTTATGCTGCACGATGTGGACGAGTAGAAGTACCAAACTCTTTGCCACCAGGGGAAGACAGAACTGATTGAATCTGTTCTTAATGCTTCTTAACAAGTCAATTAGGACAGTGATTCAAGTTATGAAGGACCTTTTTGGTCGCTCCCATATTGTCATTGAGTTTGGCTCAGACATTGTTGCATGAAAAACTGTTGCGAAAGATGCCAATACTTACCAGTATCTCAGGGATAGACAATGTTCTTCCATGGATTATATATGATGCCTAGTAAAACTAGCAGTACAGACTGCCAACTCTTAAGATTATTTCAGGGATGGACAGTGTGGTTCCATGGATTTTGTATGGTGCTCAGTTGAACATTCTATAAACACAGGCTTCTGTAATATAAACACTACATTCACAGGAAAGTTGGGATGACGTCATAAGGTGTTTCTGAAAAGATGCACAGTGCAGCCTGTCCTGTCTTTGATACTTTTATGGTCATTCATTATCTGCATGCTATGTAGGTAACCCATATATTTCTTTCACCGTCGGGAAATTTTGTCTCCAATCATCGTCCAGGAAGGGCCACCTATTTATACGTCAAGTCCAGGGATCCTTTGGTGACTGCTAGTCCAACCACTTTCACCCACATGGCCTTGGCTGCAACACTAGCATTGACAATCAAAACCTAAGCAATATCTTCTTTTTTTGAAAAATACATGCTATATTTACAAAAAATATATTTAAAATGGTGAAGCAAAAAGTGGAAGTGCATATACAATGGAGATCATAATCTTTTCCGTAAAGCAACTAAAACTGAAATAAAGTAAGAATATGCCATGGACTCTAAAGTCTGGGCATCTTTGATCAACAAAGTGTCCTTGGCCAGGATCTGTGGTATACCTATCAGACCACAAGGAACAAAAGCAGACAATAAGCTAACCACACTCTCGAAAACAGATTTTACATCTAAATAAAGCAGAAGTTATCAAGCAATGCTAGATCCCAGTGAAGGCAAAATGGGCTAGGGATTGGCAATCTCCAAACAAGGCAGCATGCCATTGAATGCTTCACTGAAGTAGCACTATATACTGATTCTGCAGTAAGTACCAACAATTCTTAGTAAACATTCCCAAAAAGCATGCTTCACATTCTCCAATAAATGACAGACTGGACAGAAGCTGTTAGAAAGACTACCGTTGGCCAAACGAACCTTGGACAGAATCTCTTAATATACACCATGACCCAAGCAAAATCTCGCAACTTATAAGGAAGCCACACCGATGCATCAAAATCTGCAGTGGGGTTGTTCACTAAGACAAACGTTGAAGCATTGGTAAAAAGAGTATCCCTCATGGAAACATGTCTCAAGCCAAAACCCAAACAAGTCAGTATATATATATGAAGGATCAGTCTACCTGATCATAGTGTTTGTTAAAGTCGATTAAGAAAAAAGAACTCTTAGCCAATGTCTCAAGCCCACTTCAAATTCTCTCATGTTGAAATCATAGTGTCTAGTATGAATTTTCCCTACACGAAACTTTGCTTCTCCAATATAACCTCATGGCGTGCACCAACTCAAGGCCAAAGCCTTGGCAATAATAATTTTATAGGCAATATTTTAAAGCAAAGTGATAGATCTCCAATACCTGATGGTGTCTCGTGCCACATTCTTGGGAATAAGCTTAATCATACTCTGATTAAGAAATTCAGAAAGCCGCTCAAAGGAGAACACCTTGATAGCCAAACAACAAAAGTTATCCCAAATGACATCCCACAATTGACCTTATAAAAGTCAAAGGAAGGCCATTTATACCTAGATACTTGCCATTTTGCATGGAAGAAAATATGCAAATAACTCCTCAAAGAAGTCTTTATATAAATGTCTCAATCTCCAATAGATACCTTGATCCAAATCTTTGGGGGGCTTATAGTCTAAGTTCATATGTATAACTCATAAGGTAATATTTTAATGTAAAAGCGAATTTGGTAGATATGTAACTGATGGAATAAACCCTAATTAAAGTTTACTTTGTCATCAAGTCACCTTAGAAGAAGACAATAGGAAGAGAGTGAAGGTCAAGAAAGAGAGATCCTAAAATTGGCCTCATTGCATATAATGGTTATTCTCTCTCTCTCTCTCTTGTGATGTATTAAATTCTTGCATTTTACTTAATGCTCTTGTGATTATTTCATGGAAGATTTCTATGTTTTCTCTCCTCTCTTCGCATTCAAGCCTCCTGGATCTTAGCCCCCAAGATCCTAATCATACCTTATGAGGAACAAACCTACAACAAATATATCTACTAATCAACACACCTGTCATAGAATAAGGAGAAAAAGTACTCTAAAAATGACACCCAAACATACCTTGAACCTTAGATGGATCTTCTACAAGAGACTTGTTATCACACAGTCTTGCACCCTAGTGCAAAGGCCTCACATGGTACAAAGGATAAGTGTAACACAAAAATGTTGTAATTATCACCTAGACAATTGCTTCCCTCTTCTTAGTGTGGAAGAAACCCAACACAAGGGAGGCTTTTCTAGTAGCACTTGAAGTTTGTAAGGAAAGACAAGTGAAGTCTAAGGTCACATATTTTACTACCCAATTACAACCACTTATATGATATGAAAGTCATAAATTAAGTTGATTAATTGAGGTAAATTCTATATTAATGGCATGAGTTATTTAGGGTGGTTTTAGGGGGTTTATATAGATGATAATCAAGTGCAATTCATTTGCAAAACATTCCAAATCTAAAATTTACTTTAGGATGTTATAAAAATTGCTTAAAAGGTGTATAATATGCAGCATAGACAAGAGCTTCAACCCCTTAAATAGATTTAACAAATATGATTTCTAGATCTAAAACCATAATTAGACCTAGAATTTGTGTAATTTGTTGCATTTGGAAAAATTAAATGAACACAATAGCGACAAAAACTAAATTGTTTCACTTTTAAAATGTAGGAATATGGACTAGCAAGACAAGTTTTACAAGTTAGATGATTTCCATCTCAAACACATAAAAAACTAGTTAAGACATTTAGGGTTTTATGGCTGAAAATTTAATTGCAAACTCAAAATGTAGACTTGCCCAAAACAAAAAGTAAAAATTGAATTTTTTATTTTATGATTGACTAATTAATAAACGAACTTCTGCCTACTTAATTTATTGGGTATATAGGGTCAACTAAGGCTCCTCTTGAAATATTAAGTGAAACTAGGGTCACAGTTAGGGTTGTCCACTACAAACCATAGCAAATCATCCCAGTGCCTTAAAAGATTCAAGATGGTCAAGGGGAGATCCTCCACTAGAAATCCTCCAATAGCTTTAGGAAGGGGCCTATCAAGAAGAATGAAAGAAGGCGCACCACCTACACTAGAGAAGCACAACTACAATTGCAACAAGTCAAAATAAAATTCCACAAGGATTTAAAGAGGCCACTTACTCATCAAATTGATTCACAAAACCGTTGATCTGTGAACATCCATCAATTTCACAACATCCAAGAGAAAAAATATCCAAAGAGCACTAAAGCTAACCATCCATAACATGATATGTGAAGTAGACATAGAGTTTTCTCCACAAGTTATAACAATGAATTACAATGAGAGGTGATTCTCTTCTTATAGGTAAGAGATCAAACAACCCTCTCACTTTAGAACTAATATTCTCCTAGATCTAGCCTCAAAACACAAAATACCATTATCTCCTCACCAACAGTGGAGATATGATCAAGAATGAGTAAACTATGAGGTGGGTATGCCACCTATACAATAATGTCCATGATACATAAGTAAATGAGTCAAAAGATCTTCAAGATGTTGTTCAATTCAAACAAAGTAAGTTCAACAACCAAGTCATCTTCCTCAAATGCATAAAAGAAGTCTTGTATGTGACACATGTGGGCTCTAGGAGTGGAAAACTCATTCAACTAGCATGAAATAGTCTCCAAAGTGCAATGTTGTCCTCAACATGCAAAACAATCCTCTCAAAAGGTGAAATGACATCCTAAAAGGCCTCAACAACCTCCTCCAAAGGTGCAAATGGCCCCATCCAAGTGTGCAATGACCCTATCATGATCTCCCATGCAACCACAACAATCCATGTAGTGTACAACATCCAAGAAAAGGATCGCATGACCCAAGGTAGTCATAAATCCCAAAGTCTATGTCATGGATCCCAAAGAAATCATGAATTCAAATTCAATACATGGATCTCAAGACATATATACAAATCCCATTGTGACATAAATAGTGAGTCAAGTCAAAAGGAAAATGCAATTAAGTAGAGAAACATTAAGTATCATCTTCTAACTTCAAAGTAACTCATAAAATTTATACCTTTTGCAAAATTCAGACATGATGGGTACAACATCAACCCCCCAACCCTTAAGATAAGACGTAGTCCCTAGGACACTAGGTAAGAGTATATGTAGTAAAATATGGTATGCCTTGGAAGGTGATGGGCCTCCCAATTAGGTAAAACATAAGGCCCATCTAGCCTTTCCTAGGAACATAAAGGTTGTATTAGACCTTCCTTTTTGCACTTAATAACGTTTTCTTAGCTTAAATGGCTTAGGGAGGTTAAATATATTTATCATGCTTTATGTGCGTAATGTGATTACTGTGCAAGATATTGATAAATTTTTTCATAGATTACGAGGATATCCAGTCAGAGAGATTCATGGGACCTTCCACCTACGACAAAAATTTCAAAATCAATGTCCTTGGAGCAATAAATACACCTCCCTACGACTGTGAGGTCACTCAGGGAGCATGATCTTGTTTTCTAGGAGTTTCGGAGGGAAAGAATTCCTCATTTCAAGGAGGTTTCCCCTCATTCATTTTGTATAAATAGAGGGCTTGAGTATCCCATTAGAAAGCAAGCATTGAGTAGAAGTAAAAGGATAACAATGCAGAAAGTCTAGTTTTCAAATTCTGCAACTTTTCACTATGTATCGACAATTCTTCAATTAATGATAGACAACTTTGGTTTTAGTTCATAATTTGTTTCTCCTTCATAGATCAGAGCTTCCTTGGGTTAGGGCCACCCTAAGTGCTCAAGACCCTTGTTGTATCATTATTCTTTATGCACTTGTTCATTTCTACAATTTATTTATGAGTATTGTTTTTATGCAAGGTTAACTAGCTTGTTTCTGAAAAACATTTTCTCGCACAAAATTGAGCACAAGATTATAGAATTAAAAGTGATTATATTGTTTAGTTGGAACCTTTATTTATGCATTAGATTTCACTTTAGTTGCTAATAACTGTTTGTTGTCCATCATTGATGTTTTGTTGTGACCACACACTCCCCTGCTTTTGCAACTATAAGAGACTCTCACAACCACACACTTTGTTGTTTAAATCCTTCTACCACTGATATGATGACATCGACATGAGTTCTTTATCATTTTGTAGCCTTCATTAGTCTCCTTTTAGCTTTCAACCTCATCCTTAGCACATTTCACTGCTCTCTGGACTGTCTCCTTCAGAAAACTAGTGATTCTTGTAGCAATTTGCATTTTTCTTTCGAAACCCATCCAAACTTGTATCCAACTCATTATTCAACTTCTTTGATGTGTTACATCATCCCTGGAACCTTGAAGATGGAATTAGAATAAAAGATACCAAGTAGATTCTTTGACCTAGTTTGTTGTAGAAATTGTCTTTTTCTTGTAGAAATAGGATTTGCTATTTACAAGCTTTATCCAGTTGTGAGTTTACTTTCTTTTCACATTAGCATAGATGTTCTTTCATTTCATCATATTTAAGATGGTTTTCCTCTTTTAATTGTAGTTAGTTTTGATTTTTCAAGTGTAATAGATACTAGCACAATATTTCTAAAAACTAATAATTATTTCTAATGATGTTGATCTTCTTTTAATTTTTCAATATATCATTAAGCAATTATACTTCAAAAATTGAACCATCCAAGAACAATAGAAAAAAAGATCACAATGCACAAAGAGAGCACAAGATTTAGCGTGGGAAAACCCACCAAAGGGAAAAACCCAACAACCTTTTCAATAGAAAATTTCTTTTGTTCAACAAGAGACACACCTAAACCTTCTAGTCATAAACTAGGTCAAATTGAACTTCGACAAATCTATGGTCAAACCTGGTCAACCCCTCCAAGTCAAGCCTCCCAATCTGATCCAACACTTCGTTCTACTAATCCGCCCTAGAATTTTGGTCCTACCAGAATGCCAAAATTTCTCCCCCTGCAACATAAAGTGCCAAGAAAAATGTGAACTATAGAGAGAGAGAGAGATGGAAAGAGAGAGATGAATTTCCATCCTTCTTTTTGTCTTGCTTGTGCTATTTTTCCTTTAGTAGGATGCCTACAAATTGTCTTTCTTGAAAGAGTGTGAATTATTTCCTTGAGGAGGAGGTCGAGTTGTCTTTATATAGTGAATTGGGTGGGTCAAATGGGCGTGACCCTGCCAAGGCCAACTTGGCTTGCAGGGAGGTCGACTTGAAAAAATAGGAGCCAAAAATTTCAAATTTAAAAATTCAAATTTTCTTCTTTTAAAATTCCAAATGGGACTTGACTCAAAATAATTTTTCCTTTTAACTCTAACATTTAAAATATGCTTTACATAATACATCAAGGGCCAAATCTACATTATGAAGACTGACCATAGTTACAAAATTCAACACTCCCTCTTAACCAAGGAGGTATTCATAATAACTATCATAGGCATACTCATTGTTGAAAAATTTCTCTCAAGAAAATATTATATCAAATCGTCATCATCAATATCATCATCTAACCATCAACATTTGGTAGTTTCCATATCCTGGTCGGTACTTAACCCATGGCATATCATTAACCACTACTAGTCACCATAATTTGGTCATACTAACCCATGGTATACATACTAGTCTTCAGGACACACTATCTCAGAGTAATCTAGTCCTCAAATCCAAAAAGGCATCCTTGCTAGGCCAAGATGTTGAGATACTAACTCAACCCTCCTAGGGAGTACTACCAGGCATTGACTCAACCCTCCTAGGGAGGACTCTGGGCCTTGACACTGAAATAACTCACTCAACCCTATCTAGGGAGTAATCTAGGTCTAGACCTCACTCAACCATAACTGGGGAGTAATCTAGGTCTTGATGTTGAAAGACCACACTCAACCCTATCTAAGGAGTAATCTGGGTCTTGATGCTGAGATACCACACTCAACCATATCTAGGGAGTAATCTGGGTCTTGTTGCTGAGAGACCACACTCAACCCTTTATGGGGAGTAATGTGGGTCTCTTCCTTGAGAGGCACTCATTCAACCCTATCTGGTGAGCTCTTTGGGCCTCTCAAACCATTCTCCCTCTAGGGAGAATGTCCATCCATACTGTTGTCACGTTAACAACCCTCTCAATGAGAGGGGTAATCTCCTCAAGCCCCATTTTGTCCCCGAAGTACATGAACTTGTCTCTAGACAATGACCTTGTCAAAATATCATTTTTCTGCTTAGTAGTGGAGATGTACTCGAGCCTTACTGGCCCCCTCTGCACCATGTCATGGATATAGTGGTACTTGATCTCAATACACTTCGACCTGTCGTGGAACACAAGATTATATGAAAGCTTCACAAATCTTTGATTATCACAATATATCATTGTTGGTTCCAGCTCCCAGTCAAATAGTCCTACAAACAACTTCCAAATCCACACTGCTTTGCTACATGCTTAATTAGCTGCAATATACTCTACTTCCACAGTGATAATTGTGACATATATTTTATTCCTACTCATCCAATATATCATATCAAAACCCAAATTGAAGCATACCCCATAAGTACTCTTTCTGTCATCAACACTCCCTACCTAGTCAACATCTGTAAATCCCTAAAATTGTACCTCATTGTTTGCGACATATCTCAAACCATAGTTCATAGTACCACATAGATATCTCAAAATCTACTTTGCTACAATCCAATGCTCATCTTTGTTCCACTTAGAACCGACTCAACATGTTTACTGCAAAGAAAATTGTCTTCCTGGTGCTAATCAGATACATCAAAGAGCCAATCAGTTGCAAGCACATAGATGGATTTTCCAAGCTAGATTCAAAACCACTCAACTTCTTTAAGTTAGTTACCATGGGAGCTTCCATATATTTACAAATCATCATGCCAAATCTATGATGGATATGAATAACATACTTTCTTTGAACAATGAAGACTTTTCTAGGTTTATACTATACTTACAATTGCAGATAATAACACATTGGACCAAAATCCTTCATATGAAACTCAAAGGCCAGTTGCCTCTTACATTGAATGATGAGAGGCTCAACACTTTCCATAAACAAATCATCAACATATATTAATAGAATCACAAGTTAATTCTTCACAACCTTTATATAGAGGTTTTGATTAGAATTTCTCTTGATAAATCCAAGTCTCATTAGGTAGCTATCAATTTGAGCATACCAAGATCTTGGAGCTTTCTAGAGTCCATACAAGGCCTTCTTCAACCTAAAAACATGGGATTCATTTTCATGCACCTCAAAACCTTAGGGTTTCTCTATGTACACCTCGGGCCTCAATTACACCATTGAGGAAAGTTGTCTTCACGTCCATCTGATGTAGATTCCATCCCAACGAAGCAACAAGTGAAATAATATATCTATCAATTGGAGCAAAGGTCTCATCATAGTCTTCTCCCTCTTTCTGGGAGAACCCTCTAGCAAAAAATCATTCCTTGTATTTGTCTATACTTCCATCTACAACATGCTTGATCTTGTATATCCACTTGGAAGTCACCACTAAATACCGTTCATGTCTTGGAACAATCTCCCAGAACATTCTTCATGATGGATTGGTATTCTCCATTCATGGCCTCCTTCCACACTTACTGGATATATGCTTCTTCATAAGTGGAAGGTTTTGCATCAATAAGGTTAGTCATAAGAGTTTCATAACTAGAAAATATTTTAGGATTCTTACTTTCTCTAGATGTGCCATCTGGAGCTGCATGTCCTTTAACTTCTTCCAATGTAGATTTAAACCATGCTAGTATCTTTATAATTTTTATAAGAATAACTGGTTCTACCAACTCTCAAGGCCATTTTGTCTCTTTAGGAAATTCTATAGAAATTGAACTTTATTCCTTAGAAGCCTCATTCTCTACTTCATCCTAGGATTCCATGGAAACTTCTTTAGAGTTCCAATATGCAACTTTCTCGTCAAAGGTGACATCCTAGATGACCTCAATCCTTCACTGTTGGAATGGAATATACCTTTCTTTCTTAAAGGTTCTAGCTTGTTCCTTTTATCCTTAGGAACATGGATGTAAATAGGGCAACCAAATATTCTCATATGTCCAACATTTGTATTTCATCTAGTGGACGCTTCTTCAAGAGTCATATCTTCCAGAATTCGATGAGGACTTATATTTTGAATGTATACAATTTTAATGATGCTTCTCTCCATAAGAAAATCGGGAAATATTGATCATGCCTCACAGCCTTGATAAATTCTTCAATGGAACTATTCTTTTTTTATGCCACACCATTCTATTAAGGATTATAGGGAACAATCAACTCCCTCTTAATCCTAGTTTTCGTAAAGGTGTATTCTCCTCCATTGTCAAATCTCAAAATATTGATCTTCTTATCTATCAGGTTTTCTACTTCAGCTTTGAATTCTTGAAACTTGGCGAAGACTTCATCATTGGTCTTCATGAGATAGATCCACGTCTTACGAGAGAAGTCATCAATGAATGCCACATAGTATAGTGAACCTCCAAGTGATATTACAAGAATACGACCAAATACATAAGAATGAATCAAATCCAAAAATTATTTAGATTTATTGTCACTAATTGAAATCACTTATTGATAACCTTTCAAAGTGTTGAACCTTTACATACACCTTTATGATCTATCTGCAATTCATGAACACTTGAGACTATTTGATTCAACTCAGGTAATGCTCTATAGTGGAGGTGACCATATCTCCTATGCCATAACTCACTTGGATCGATTTCATCATGTACTAAATCTTGAGTTGGTTGACCCATGATCTTATACACTCTCCCTTCATGAATCCCAATAGCCCTAGCATCATCTATATTAGATCCCTTGGACCATACAAGTACTTTTCCATCCAAAAATTCTACTCTATCTCCTTCATCTTCCAAACATGAAATAGAGATTAAGTTATTTTTCAAACCTAGCACATATAGAAAATTGTTGAGATGTACATTGTTACCAAATTCCAACTCAATGGATATCTTTCCAACTCCTTTAACTGCATCAATGTGGTTGTATCCAAGCTCTGCCCTTTGAGATAATCTTCTTTCCATCATACTAGTAATATTTCCATGATCTCTTTTCATATGTCTTGAAGCACCACTATCTACTAGCCACATATCATCATCATTTACAATCAAACCTGTTAGAGTGGAAAAGTAAAAAGAAAAATTGTCATCTTTAGGATTATTTGTATGTTCATTGTCAATAATGGTTGCATAAGCATGCTGTTTTCCTTTTCCCTTTTTGTTATTAGCCACTTTAGTACAATCCATAAATTTATAATTTCTGAATTTGTTACAATAATGGCATTGAATTTTTGACATATCCTTATTCCTTTGAGGAGGAGGTGATCTTCATCCTAAATTCTTGTTTTGTAAGCCAAACTTCTTCTTTCCTCTAGACTTCTTCTTGAAACACTGAAAATAATTGAGAAGCTTCTTCCTTTTTATCTCTTGATATAATCCCTGATTCCTTTTTAGCACAAGAGGTCCATATTTCTTCAAATGAAGGAGCTTCCTTCTATCTACTTATACATGCTGCAAATGCATCCCGTGATCTAACCAGACCATTGAGTATTTTAGTCACAAGTTCATTTTCAAAGACAATTTCATTAATTTTCTGAATTTTGTCTCTTATTTGGGAGATTCTTACAAAATATAGGCCACAATGTCATCACTTGTTATCCTTATATCACATGGCTCATTCTTCAAGCTCATGGATTAGCCAATTTTTTTTTACAGTAAATAGATTTGTTAGGGCATCATCCATCTTCTTGGAAGTATCAAGCTTTGCAATATAGGGGATTAGATGATATCTAATGGAATCCACAATAATACTCATGAAAATGATGTCATCCTCCTTGAACTTATCTTTTCCTACAGTATCAACTGGTTCTACGACCTTCCGTGCCACAATATCCAAAACTTTGTTCCTTGCAAGAATGAGATCAATCATAGTCTTCCAAGCTCTGAAGTTTGAGGCCCCTTATAACTTGTTATTTTATTTCATGGAAGAAGCCATGGATGTAAATCAATAATAAGGAATTCAAAAATAGTGATATCAATGCAGGGTTTCTTCAAGAGTGATATCAGTGTTCCTTCCTTCACCAAAGGTCTAATACCGTGTTGATTTATCAAGTGCAACATATACTAGCACAATATTTTTGAAAATTGATAATTACTTCTAATGATGTTAATCTTATTTTAATTTTTCAATATATCATTAAGCAATTATACTTCAAAAATTCAACCATACAATAACAATAGAACAATAGAGATCACAGTGCACAAAAAGAGCACAAAATTTACCCTAGAAAAACCCACTAAGGGGAAATAGCCAACAACCTTTTCAATAGATAAATTATTTTGTTCAACAAGAGACACACCTATACCTTGCAGTCATCAACTAGGTCAAACCAACCTTCAAAAAATCTATTTCCAAACATGACCATGCCCTCCAATTCAAGACTCCCAATATAATCCAACACTTTGATCCACTAATCTTCCCCAGAATTTTATCCGTCCTGCAACTGCAAAAATCCCAGAATTTCGTCCCCCTGCAATTTCCCAAAAAATTCAGCCCCTGCAACAAAAACTACCCATAAAAATACAAACTATAGATAGAGAGAGAGAGAGAGTCCTTCCACCTATGTGAGCTAGAGAAGAGGGAGAAAAATGAATTTATGTCCTTTTCATCCTCCTTGTCCTTCTTGTCCTTTGCTAGGGTACCTAGAACTTATCTTGCTTGAGAGAGTGTGAATTGGTTCCTTGAGGAGGAGTTCAAGTCATCTTTATATAGTGAAATGGGTAGGTCAAATAGGTATGACTTTTCCAGTGTCATCTTGACTTGGAGGGTGGATGACTTGACAAACTAGGAGAAAAAAATTTCAAATTTCAAATTCAAATTTTCTTCTTTTAAAATTCCAAATGGGACTTGACTCAAAATATTTTTTTCTTTTGCCTCTAGAATTTAAAATATGCTTTACAATGATCAATATATATACATCAAGGTTCAAATATACATTACGAATAATTACCATATTACAAAATTCAACAATTAGAATAGGTTTGTTTATTGTCTTTCATTTCCTACAATTTCAGATTTTTCATGTAGCATAGAATAGTTAGAATGACCTCTGAGTAACTAGACCTCATATTAGTATTTCCACCCCTATAAATTTCAGCAAGAGAAAATGTGAGTGCTTACTACACACATAGTGTCGACCCCTCTTAAGTTTGTATGAACCCCAAGTTAAAAATTAAAACTAGGACTCTTGGGAGTTGTAGCATTGTTGTTGCAATACTAAAGGTCATCACTTTTTGGTGTCATTGTTGGGGAGGTGTAAAAGTAGGTATTTCCTTATTCCCTAGTTGATTTACTCTTTCTTTCATTTCATTTTCTATAAAAACACCAAATTTTGCATTAGGAATTCTCCATTTTAAAAAACAGAAAATTGCATTTCATTAGCATTTTCATTCTAAAAAATTACAAAAAGAAAAATAAAAATAAAAATTATTAATTGAAATTTATATTATTTAAATGGTATAATAACATGTAATTAATGTACTCTATAAACATAATATAATATAATATAATAAATTATTTTATGTATGAATTTTATATTACCTATTAAATTGATTTGATTTATAACATAAAAAGAAATAATATATAATATAAAAATGAATATAATATATATTCTATATCATTTAGATTATTTTTCATAATATTATTTATAATAATATATAATATTAATATAATCATAATGAAATGATTTGAGTTATATTTAAAATTTAAAATTAAAGAAAAAATATATTAAAATATATTTAGTTTATATTTATAAGTATAATATAAGATTTATATATATTGAAATTTATTTATTTTTTCTCTCAAATTATTTTGAACTTAATATAACTTTTTCAATGTACAAAACTAATATAACTTTTTTCATCATACAAAACTAAAATTATATTTTTCTTAAATTTTAATATTTTTTTATTGTTATTAATATAATAATAATAATATTCATAGATTTTATTTATCCTAAAATTAAAAAATTACATTTTTGTTTATATTGATTTCATATATATATATATATATATATAAACTTATAATTGATTTGAAATTCTAATATTAAATAAAATGAGATGAATATATAATTTAAAAATAAATATAAAAAAATATACAAATGTAATATTTATGTAAAAGTGTGTAAAGACATGAAGATTGTGTAGGGATATGCATTGTTTCTTTCAAAAAATATGAAATGAAAATAAAAAAAATTTATTCAAAAAGTGTGAAATGACATTTATTATGAGTACTTTACATTATGAAGTTAATTGTACTTAGAGCAATACCATGGTTAACCATGAGTTTTTATCCACCATTGGTAATGTAACAAGTACCTTTAACTAAAGGAATGTCACCTCAACCATTAGGGATGATGAAATCTCCTAAAATGTGATTAGTTCTCATAGAGTGAATTTTGATTGTACATTTTCCTTAGGAGACCCATTTTAGACCTCAAAATTCCCCTAATGACTGATGAGAAGAAGCTAAAAATGTTCCCTTCCACTCTTAAGGCTATAGCCCTTGATTGGTTCATGATACTTTAAGGGGATAACATCACTTCATGGGAGGAAATGCAACAAGCCTTCAATTCCAAGTATCAGGATTATTCTAGAGCAAGAGACACCAGAGACAAGATATTCAAAATGACTCAAGGAGTAGATGAGTCTCTGGAATATTTTGAGGAAGTAGTTTAGTTGAGTTATATAAAAGCACACAACTACATTATAGATCCATGTTCCTTGAAGTTAGTTTTACTACGAGGAGTTAGAAAAAAACCAATTGAAGATCTCAACCTACTGACCAATGAAGACATATATCACTCAACTATGATGATATCAAAACGGTATTCAAAAACCATTCAAGGGCTACTAGAAAAAGAAGTAGAAAAAACAAAGGCTTGGTAAGTCCCTCTTCGTCTTACGCAATTACTAAAAATGGCATATACTACAAGACCTAAAGACCAAGATCTTACACACATTTTCTATGCAGATGGATACACTATAGATCAAGAGGAAACACGAAGTAGAAAGGGCATTAGCTATATTTTTCCCTAAATGCACTAAACGACGTCCTAGGAATGAGTGTCCTTTATATGTCATAGAGATATGTTTTGTAGGTGAAGAAAATCACTCCACTAACAAATTTCCATTTTTACCAGGCTTGAAAGTTGTACACCAAGGAACATAAGGGAGCATGGAGTAGCTCTTCTTTGTTAATCAAAAGAGACCACAACCTCGTAGGAAGTTTCAACAAGGTATGAGGTACCCCTCTCCTTTAAATACAAATTACAATGCAAATTTTCAACCTTGGTTTCCTCATAACCCTTCAACCTTGGCATGTGCCCATTCCATGGCCTTATTCTCCCCAAAATTTTATTCCTCATTTTCAGCCATATCCACACTAACCTCCTCATTGGGGTAATTCATATTTTGGATGGAAACCTCAAACAGTCCAACCACCTGCTTTGATGCCTCCTCCTCCTCAACCAAAATTACTCCAAAGCAATCCTCCTAAACAACCATAGATTTTTCCCAACCAAACCCAAATCACAACAATAAGTAGGCTCAACTAGTATATAGTGGAGAAACTACCTATCTAACTTATATTGTATGAATTCAAGAGATCAAACTTAGGTTTGGGAAGGTCCTTCCGGATGCTCACCCACCTTCTCCAACAGAAAATATAGAGGAAGAGAAGGAAGATCACATGCCTCAAGTCACCCATGTTCATTTTTGGTAGCTTGGGAGGTACTCCAAGCCCTAGGGTTTGGGGATTGGAGGGAAAAGCGCCACAAGAGTCACTTGTGGGCTTGGAACTCAAGCTTGGGGTTTTGCACCAATCGTGTTTGGGGCATTTCCATGGAGAACTTTGGACATGTGATGGAATGAGATGATAGCGGGAGGAAAGGATAATCCAATGCTTTAAGAATCATCAAATTCATAGTTGTCCTTAGTGAGATATGAAATTTGGAAGTTGATGAGTGAGTTTGCACCATAAGTGTTAAGGTCGGCTTGAGTCAAATAAGCCTCCATACATGTTGGACAAACCCTTAGATGAAGTTTTGGATGATCCTTATTGTGTGTATAAATAAGAGGTGAGGAGGAGGAATTTCCTCATCCATTTGCGTAACACACATAAGGATAAAAGCACTCAGTGGAGGAGAGGATTTCTTTTTGGGCCACAAAAAGAAGAGGCAGACCAACGAAGGAAACAAGGGTTATTTCAAGGTCATTTTAGGGTAAACGCATTGCTGTAAGGGAGGTCGAGTATCTTGCTAGAGTGCTCAGGAGAAGAGGAGATGTTTGAGGGCTCGTTGAGGGTGGAACAGTGCTCTAGAAGGGTTATTGCAGGCATGTTCTAATGGTTGTAGGGTGTCGCTGTAATAAGAGGAGGGCAGAGCCCTTGTTAAGGGATAGAAGGTTTCCCAAGATTACAGCGAAAGGGAGAACCTTCCATTGGAGGAAATCCACGCCCATTTAAGGAAAATATGGGCAGTGTGTAGGGTTGTTAGAGATTGTGTTTTTATGCCCTAATCAAGCCTAGATTGCAGCATGTGAGCAAACCTCATACAATGAGTTTATGAAAATGTTATTGTAGGTGTTGGGTCAAATATTTGAACATATTTGGATTAGTTTGCCTTGCATCCCGTGGGAGCCATTTGTTGGGGTTGTATTGGCTGTTAAGAAACCCCAACTAGAAGTAGATCTCACAGTGGATACATTTCCTAGGAGAGGAATGGTGAAGAAGTTTGTTGGAAACCATATGATAGGGTTTCCTATATGATTGGATGGCCCAACTAGGATCATATGCTACAACAAGGATTGGTCACTTATGGATTGTTGGATGGCAACATGAGAGTAGATCAAGTGTGGACATGATTGGCCATTTATGGTCCAGCGGCGGAAAGCATGATAGTGCCCAAGTTGGAGCCTGGTATGCAACGCTTTGATGGAAAAAAGTAGTTTCTAGAGTGGAAGTTTTTGAGATCAAGGGTCTGATCAACCGGGAGTAGTTTGTTCAGCCCTAGACTTGTGTGTGGAGAAGGACTTCAACAACAGATGATGGGAAATGCCCCTAGCTCATGTTCATTGTGGGAGATGGACATATTACAGTGACAGGTGGCAACCCTCTTTGTCCTATGTTGGTCTTTATTGGAGTTATTAGTGTCTGTCACTCATTAGTGATCAAATGTAAGGCTTTCAAGGTTAGTTGATAGGGTCCTAGGTAAAATTTTATAGTTTCAAATAAAATTTGTTCATTGGTTGTTTTCTAGGTAATGCTACTCCCTCCATTCACTCATGGTCACAGTCACTCATCACGATCAAGTCTTCATTTAAGTGTCTAGGGTCATGAATCAATTAATATACCACCATCTAGGTCATGATCTAGGATTACATTTGAATTTCCATCATAATTCAAATCATCAATGAAATAGTCATAAAGAGTCATGTCATCACCTAGGTCACCATCATGGGAATTAGTAATTAGGGAAAAAGTATTATAAATTATTTATAAGGTACATTTTACTCCTTATGAAGATGTAACTTTGCATAATAAAGTGATAAAGTTGTTGTACACTATCCTATCATTCAATATTTCAAAAAGACAAGTGATGTCACTTCATGCCAAAGAAAAAAAATAACTTTTGAGCTATAAGAAGACCATCCGAGCATTCCAATTTCTCATTTCACCTTCATTGCGCCCCTCTCCATCATTGAGCATCATCCCAGCCAACTGGGCATCAAAATTCATCCTCAAAGCACAAGTTTACCTCCCAAGCAACTAAGTAAGCATTCCTCAGCCCCCTCATGCAATTTTTTATTTCTCAAATGGTGGAATCCCTCTCCTAGGGTCTTCACTATGTTTTTTTATTTCATTGGTGTTTGGTTTGCAACAATAAAACACTTAGTTTTATCATCTAAAAGCCTTCACATACAACTCATACAACTTACCAAATCATTCCTTATCATTCATACCTCTTATTTCTCCCATTTTCACTCAAACCCTAATTTTCACTATGTTTTTGCAGAAATACTAGGTCAAATCTGTGTTTATACCCTTTAGCCCTACTTCCCTTATACCCATTTCCAAAAAATTCACGTAAAATGTGTTTCTAACCTACCATCCTATCTCCCCAAATTTTTATGGATTTTTACTTAACTCCAATCCCTCTCATCTTTGTCCCTAAACTCACTACATCATTATCCCCTATTTTCCTAATTTTCGCCTTCCCTTTTCTTCACATCAAGCTAGGGTTTTATTTTGATGACAAACATCATGGAAGGTGAGAAGAGAAAGTACAAGAAAGGAGGGAAAGTTTCCATGTTTGAGCCAACTCAGACCCATGGCATCATTTTTAGAGTTTTGTGCTCGTTTGCTAGGGTTTACATTGCACACTGGGACAATCCTACTTCAAATTTACTTTCTGAAGTAATGGAGATGATTTTGACAAAAGTGAAAGACCTTTTTGTCAATAATATACCAAAGAACAAAAATGTCCTTCATTATATGCACAAGTGTTATGATTTGAGATAAATTCCAAAATTACAGTTTCTCCAAGTCATTTGATGCACTTTTGGACAGGTTGTCTTCAAGTGAATTTTTCAGGGGTTTGCAGTAATTGATGACTCCATTGTGTAGCATACATCATAATATTTCCAACCATACCACTTTCAGACCAAAAATCCTCTAGGAAGGCCTCAAAAAACCCTCTCAAAGACCACGCTACGTTTCTTCTGAGAGCACGCTACATTTTTGCAATTTTTAGTGACCAACTTCAAAATTGGATTATGAACAAATGGGAAAGTATATGTGAAAACTAGAGGAGGTTTTTGTTCGTATCATACCAAAGAAAAAAAATTCTCTCAGTTTTGCAAAAAACTTTATGATTAGAGAGATATTGTTCCACATTTGAGCCTTATTTTCACATAAACGTTTTGGCAAATTTTGAAGTTTTTGGAAATTTTGGCAATTTTGGATTTACAAAAGAGTAGTGTGGCCATGCTATGATTTTTCTCAGAGGATCCAATGGGTTTCATATTTACATGGTTGGATTTATTTTGAAGTGTACATTCCAAATATGATTTTCTTTTTGCATGACACTTCCTAAATTTGAAGAAAAACTCAAAAAACACTTCAATTTTCATGTTTTTGCCATTGTTTTTCAGCCCACGCTACGATTCTGGAGTAGCCTAGGGAAAATGAGGTTTTGAGGCTCTTACAAGTGGTATTTTTTAAGTTTCAAGATTGCGTTGGATAGAGGACATCCAGGGATACCTTATCCAACCTTCAGATCAACAAAAAGACGCCTAAAGTCACCTCAAAATTCCCTCCAAGTGCACGCTATGTTTATGTCAAAACACACTATGTTTCTTCCAGACATGCTACGCTTCCATGTAGGAGGATTTCTAGACAGGTGTCAGTAAAAAATGGTCAAAGATTCGAGGTAACGACTGATGGTCCTCTAAATCAGACATAAATTAAGGCCCATCTAACCTTTCTTAGGCCCATCTATCTCTCTTATGCAAATAAAAAGATATATTAAATCTATCCTTCTGCACTTAATAATGTTTTATTATGCTTTAATATTTTCTTAGGAAGGTTTAAAGGTAATTGCATATGTGTGCCTAATATTGGTTATTTTTGTAGAATATTGTGAGAATATTGGGCAGATTATGCATATTTGGAGAAGGAGATAATGTAGGGACTCGCTCCCTGCCACTGGAAGATCAAGATTGGAGAATAAATGAGCACAATATCAGGAAATTATTGAGAAATATTGGAGAGATTCAAGGGGGTTTCCCACCCTCCTTAACTGTCAAAGGCAACCAAGAAAAATGAAGACGAAGTGCACTCAATCTCTGTTTACTTGGAATCAAGTGGACTCAATCACCCCAAATATTCTCTCCAGAAATTTGAGTTCAAGAGGAAACCAAGCAACTCAAAGAGAAGAGCACTCAATCTCTGTTTACTTGGAGTCAAGTGGAATCAATCACCCCAAATATTCTCTCCAACAATTCGAGTTCCAAAGGCAGCCAAGAAACTCAATTTTTGTTTACTTGGAGTCAAGTGGACTCAATCACCCCAAGGATTCTCTCCAGCAATTCGAGTTCCAGAGGCAGCCAAGCAAATCAACCTTTGTTTACTTGGAGTCAAGTGGACTCAATCACTATTTACTAGGGAGTTGTTGGTAGCTACCATGTAGAATAAATAGAGCAAAGCTAGAGCTAGGAAGGGGGGATTCGATTCCATTCAGAACTTTTGTTGCAAGCTATTAAGATTTTTATTGTACTCAGTGATGAAACTTTCAGAA
Organism: Pinus albicaulis; assembly: GCA_034641835.2. Classification (NCBI taxonomy): domain Eukaryota; kingdom Viridiplantae; phylum Streptophyta; class Pinopsida; order Pinales; family Pinaceae; genus Pinus; species Pinus albicaulis. The sequence goes on from CM076572.1 coordinate 738,452,770, forward strand.
ATGTAACGAAGCTATTGTCTTCCTGAAATGAGAAAACCGACTCCATTTTACTGATTTATTTCCAAAGAGCTGGGCTTATGGGTTAGGGCCCAACCCATGTGCCTCAGCTTCTCTGTTGTTGTCATTCTTTCCTTTCTGTGATTTAGCTAGTTTTATTTATGATATTTTCATTGCTATTATAGTTTGTTTTTGTAGATTTAATCTGCTTATCTGCATTGTAGAATAGCTAATAAACTGTATAAAATTGTGAGGCAGTCTTCCCCTCTCATCTTTGTCAATAGAGTTCGAGCAGGGTAGATCTTCCCACAGGCTAAAAATTGCTTTCTATTTGAGTTTAGGGTAGAGTTGCAGTACTAGTTTCGGTCTTTCTTTCCATTATTTTTATCACGTATTTCATATGTATTTCATGCATAAATTAGCAGGGTTGATCGCAGGACGTATTGTTAAAGCCCCAGAGCATCTCGAGTGGCGCATCCCTGCCTCATTTCCCATCTTTGTGTTATGCTTCCAAACACCTCTGTTATGCTCCATTTCCCTCCTTCTTTCCTCTTCTTATCAGCTCCCGCACCCTTTTTATTCATAGAAACCATTAAAGTTTTTCATGTACTTTCTTACCTTGGACTTTCCATATTATCACATCTCAACCATCGCAAAACCCCTTCCCTTTACTTTGTCATTCTTCAACATTTCAGTGATTTTCCCTTTTCACCTCACCTTTACCCTTTTAACGAAAATATTCAAAAAACATTAGAATTCGATCCCTTTTCTTCTAAAATACTTATCACAATTCCCTATCACAATAGCAATTCACATCTTTTATTAGTTTTCGTAAATATGTTATGCTTCCACACCCCGATTGCGATATTATTAACATACTCCGCTACCACGTCACCCATCGCATCTCACACTTCACAAACTTCATAGCCTTTTTGTAATCACACTTTGCAACTTTTTTCATTTCGCACTTCGCAGCCTCTTCGCAATCGCACTTTGCAACTTTTTCCCCATCGCACTTCGCATTTGGCAACTTTTTCCCTTTTATTTTAAGACTTACCGCTCCTAACGCCGATTGCGATATTGCCATCGCACTTCGCCACCGGTCCTACCGCCACGTCACCCGTCGCAAATCACATTTCACATTCCACAGGTTTTATCGCGTTGCATTTCGCACTTCGCAGATTCTTACCTCATCGCATTTCACATTTCGCTTCCGCTCCCGAACAACACTTCCGCTACTCCTCTAACTTTGCGATATTGCGATTGCGATTTCACATATCGTATATTGCACTTCCATCACAACTCCGCCATCGCACTTTTCAAATTATTCCGCTCCAAATCATTTATGTGCTATAATAAAGTTTTATAAGGTCTACACCCCTCTTTCGACTTCTAAGCCTTGTTTCATGTGTTAAGCCCTCCATTAGCCTCTTTCATTAGGGGAATTTGAGGTCTAAAATGAGCCTCCTAAGGAAATTATAAAATAATAGTTAAATCAATAAAATAATATTTATGAATTTGCAATTCACTTTTTGCACCACAATCCATGTAACCATGGTTAAATTCAATTCAAAATTTGTACCAAAATAAAATTAATAAAAAAATTGGATTGATGTGACTATAAATAAAAATTCAAAATTTTCAATAAAAAGTCATTATCATTGAACAATTAATGCATTTGTCTTTTGTACTTAAATAACTTAAAATAAAATATAGATATAAATTCATAAATTCTTAATTATATAATATGTTATTTTAAATTGTATAATAACATGTAATTAATGTACTATATTAAAATAATATAATAAATGTAATATTATTTTATGTATGAATTTTATTCAAAAAGTGTGAAATGGCATTTATTATGAGTACTTTACTTTGACTTTAAAAGTACTTAGAGCACTACCATGGTTAACCATGAGTTTTTATCCACCATTGAGAATGTAACAAGTAAGTACCTTTAACTCAAGTAGTGCCACCTTAACCATTAGGGATGATGTCATCCCCTAAAATGGCATTGGTTCTCATAAAGTGAATTTTGATTATACATTTTTCTTAGGAGGCCCATTTTAAACCTCAAAATTCCCCTAATGAGCCTTTTTTTTTCCTCCAAACTACAAATCAACACTTTTTCAATCAGAATTAAGTCATGGATAGCTTAGTTGCATGGATAGAAGCATCGTAGATAGACCATAGGATAAGTAGAGTGAAATTAACCGTTTATCCAAGTTAAGTGTGGTTTAGAATTAGTTTCCTTTCTGCAATTATTTTCGGCAATATAGTTTAGTTTCTTTTCAATCATTTCCCTTTCTGCAAATTAAATTAGTTTCATTTCCGTCATTTCCTTTTTGCAAATTAAGTTAGTCCCCTTTTTTTCATTTTTTTCCAGCAATTTACTTTTCAGTTTTTAACATAGTTTAAGAAATAACACCCTTTCGTAAAGCAGAAGAGGATGACGTGAACATAATGCATCTGTTGTGTATATAGCACTGTCACCTCCAAGTTTGTACAAACCTCAGGTTGATAAAGTAAAGTAGGGAAACCCTTGGGAGTTGCAGCACTCTTGGTGCAATACCAAGGCTCACCAACAACTATCTCATGAGTTGTTTTATGATTAATGAATCCCATTTGTGTTCCTCATTGTTGAGGGATATTGTAATTAATCAAGGAGACAAAGACTCCTAGTTGTTAACTAAATTAGGGGGGATTGTTTCTAACTTCCCTAAAATCTAGGTAATGACTCATTAGGTGCATTTATGAAGTGTTTTGGATCAGGTTTTGACCTATTGAGGTGGCATCTTCTCTATTTTCTATATGTACTGCAATTGAAGTCATTTTAGGGGTTGGATAGTTGATATTTCAATGTGGAGCTTATGTATATCTTTTAAAAGTGAAATCAAAGACATGTTGCAACTATAATTTTGGGACTCCAGTGGTATGATTATTAGTATTGTTTTCTCTCAATAAAAACATCAAGTTGAATGTTTATGCTTCCATGAAATCACATGTATGCTTCTATATGATAAATCTTATGAGTCTATAAACAAAATTCTTACTTTTTGTGCTCTGTTTTATAAGAATTTCATAAATTTGTTCTACTTCCTCTAATGAATGAACTCATGTAATATGCTAATTCCGACTCTCTCTTTTCAAGCCCTATACCACAATTAAAATTGAAGTGTGTTCTAAGTATACCTACCTGGCCTCAATTTCATCTTTGTATCTTTTCATTTAAAATCATACCTTGAAACCTAGACCTAGTTCCTAGACTGATACTCCCTATCCAACAAATTCAAAACAAAACCCTAATCAAAATCAATGAGCTTATATCTAGCCTACGATCATTTTCTTTCCAGTCACCTCATTTACTATGAAATTGACAGTGATAGAGCCCTCTCTAGTTGGGTAGGGCTAGCTACCAAATCTAAAGGTTGGTTTGAGGCTACCTCCTTCAGTCTTTTTTCTCAGCCTTGGGAAACAGAGGGAGTGATAACATTTTTGGCATTATTGCCGAGGAGAAAAGGTTAAATCTCTCCCGGGAAAGAACGACAAAGAATAGCTCTGATTACTGATGGTGAACAATGGTCATGCACAAGAAGGTTGTGCATCTTTCACCTGGCAACTTTAGTCTCGAAGAATCCAAAGGTTTAGATTTTTCATGGCGACTCCACTGTTAAAAAACTGGTAGCTTGAAGAAATTTTTGGTTACTTCATTATTTTCAAGATGGATTCAACTGCTAGAAGGTATACCCCTATGAATCATTCTTACATTCCTGGTTTTTCAAATCGAATTCCTTGCACAGATTGACAAACTTATTTGCTGAAATTCATAGATGGAAATAAGGATAAGGCTATTCTGCATCTAATAAAATTTCATTGGCATATACATAAGCTTGGGATTAGGTTTCATGAGAATTGTTTGATGCAAATGTTTATGGCTACCCTGGAAGGGAAAGAAAGATCACAATATGAAGGGTTGAAGCCAGGTAGCTTATTCTCTCTTAAAGATTTCCACACAACATTATTTGAGTTTTATGGAATGTCTCACCATTCATTCTTGTTGTTCAAAGATTGTTGTGAATCCCGTGAAGATTTCATTCAATACCTTGAAGAGGCTTTGGTGATGAAGAGTGTTTGGATTATGAGATCATAAAGGCCCTTCATAAATTTTCTTCTCAAAATAAAATAACAGATATTATCTACCTTGATATAAAGGATCATTCACAGCACACATCAACTTCCCGTTTGCTTGAAGATGAAATATATATGCATCCTAATAGTTAAGTTATATCCCATGAAGTTAACAAAGTTTTTCATCCTTTTCTGTCTTTTCATGATCAGGAGTATGAGAACTCTTTAAAACAAGAAAAAGAAATAGACATTCCAATGGTTTATTCATCTTCTAGGTAAATTATCGAGGAAAAGCACATTACAAATCCCTTTGAAAATTCTTATTTTCAGCAGCATGAGAATGCAACCCAAGACGATGGGATTAAAGGGATATGTGACATAGACTTACATCTTGTTGTGCCAGTTATTAAAGAGTATATTAAAGTTAATATTTTTTAAATATCTAGTGAATATGCTACTTTAGAAACTCTAATTTCAGATTCACATGAAGGATTACTCTTGAATCCATTTTGCGAAAGAGAGATACATGTGCCTTTAGATTTTGAAGATGCTAGGCTTCAAATTGGCCATCATAAGTTGTAGGAAAGTAGTGAAAAAGAAGATTTTTTTATAGAGCCTCTTGAAGATGATGAAATTCCTCTAGATTCAGAAAATGAAGAGTCTATTGAAGAAGAGGAGTTTGTCCTGGATCCTATGGATGTGCACTTCTTTTCTTTTCATAATATGGCTACCTCAAACGCAGATTTTCAAGAACAAACTTCCCTTTCTCTTGATATTATTGAAGACACTATTGACAGTTTGTTGCCGCCATTTGGGAAGATGAATATTCTTGTATTTATGAATCATGAGCATAGGTTCAGTGGACAGTTTGAGTTGCCTATCTTTTGTTTCTTTTGTCTTCTTAAGGAAATTTTGAGCAGGATTCAAGTAACTAAACATTTGTTGGGTTGGTTACACTGGAGGGATCATATCACATGATTGTATATATATATCTTCAATAGGTGGGAAGTTATCATTAGGATTTTAAGCCCAAGGAGAAGGCCCTAATATCCCGATGGTCTGCTGCCATAAGTAAGTTCAGTCAGTAGTCAAGTTTTTGAGTCAAAGTCAGTTTTTGTTTCAATTATTCATTTGAGTGTCTATTGTTCTTATTTGACTCCATTTCCCAATGGATGAGGATACCTAATCTACGGTGTTCTTGACACCTCCTAAAAGGAGCTTCCATCCCCAGCTGGAGCCAATCTTAGTGTCTGTCAATCACCAGTGATCAAATGCACTCTTTCAAGGTTAGTTGATAGGGTCCTAGGTCAAATTTTATAGTTTCAAATAAGTTTTCAAATACAATTTGATCATTGGTTGTTGTCTAGGTCATGCTACTCCCTCCATTCACTCATGATCATCATCACTCATCTCATTCAAGTCTTCATTAAAGTGTATAGGGTCATGAAACAGTTAATATACCATCATCTAGGTCATGGTCTAGGATTACATTTGACTTGCCATCATAATGCCAATCATCAATGAAATTGTCATAAAATTTCATGTCATCACCTAGGTCACCATCATGGGAGTTAGTAATTAGGGGAAAAGTGTATTAAATTATTTCTAAGGTACATTTTACTCCTTATGAAGATGTAACTTTGCATAATAAAGTGATAAAGTTGTTGTACACTATCCTATCATTCAATATTTCAAAAAGACAAGTGATGCCACTTCATGACCAAAGAAAAAAATTGACCTTTGAGATATACGAAGACCATCCAAGCATTCCAATTTCTCATTTCACCTTTATTGTGCCCCAATCCATCATTGAGCATCATCCCAACCACCAGAGCATCAAAATTCTTCCTCAAAGCACAATTTTACCTCCTACAATGCACTTCTATCTCACTTGTTGCGCTTTTGAAATTGGAGGCCAATCAAGCATCACATCGGTTCATTTCATCATTTTAGAGTTTTCAGCACTCCCAAGCAAGTAATTAATCATTCCTCAACCCCCTCATGCTGTGTTTTCTTTCTCAAATGGTTGAATCCCTCTCTAGGGTCTTCACTGCATTTTTGGATTTCATTGGTGTTTGGTTTGCTTCAACAAGAAAACCCTTAGTTTCATCACCTAAAATCCTTCACATACAAGTCATACACCTTACCAAATCATTCATTATCATCCATACCTCTTATTTCTCCCATTTTCACTCAAACCCTAATTCTCACTACCTTTTTGCATAAATACTAGTTCAACTCTATGTTTAGACCCTTTTGCCCTCTTTCCCTTACCCATTTCCAAAAATTTCACCTGCACTGTGTTGCCAACCTACCATCATATCTCCCAAAATATTTAGGGATTTTTCCATAACTCCAATCCCTCTCATCTCCGTCCCTAAACTCACTGCATCATTATCCCCTGTTTTCCTAATTTTCACCTTCCCTTTTTGTTCACATCAAACCAGGGTTTTATTTTGCTGGAAAACATCATGGAATGTGATAAGATAAAGTACAAAAAAAGATGGAAATTTTCCACATTTGAGCCAACTCAGACCAATGACATTATTTTTAGAGTTTTGTGATCATTTGCCAGGGTTTACATAGCACATAGGGACCGTCCTACTTAAAATTTACTTTCTGAAGTAATGAAGATGATTTTGACAAAATTGAAAGCGGGTTTTATCAATCATAGACCAAAGAACAAGAACCTCCTTCATTCTATGCACAGGTGTTATGATTTGAGATAAATTCCCAAAATACAAGTCCTCTAGGTCATTTGCTGCACTTTTGGACAGGTTGTCTTCAAGTCGATTTTTCAGGGGTTTGGAGTATGGTTTTGCAGTGCTTGATGACTCCATTTTGTATCAGACATCATAATATTTCCAACCATACCACTTTCAGCCCAAAAATCCTCTGAGAAAGCCTCCATAAACCCTCTCAAATACCACGCTACCTTTCTACTGAGAGCATGCTAAGTTTCGGTAATTTTTAGTGACCAACTTCACACTTGGATTGTGAACAAATAGGAAAATATATTTGAAAACTAGAGGAGGGTTGCTTTCAAAACATGTCGAAGAACAAAAACATCTCTTAGTTTTGAAAAAAACATTATGGTTAGAAAGATATTGATCCATCTTTAAGCCCTACATTTGTAGAATTTTTTTTGCAAATTTTGAAGTTTTTGGAAATTTTGGCAATTTTGGATGTACAAAAGCGTAGCATGGACATGCTACGATTTTTCTCAGAGGCTCTAATAGGAGTCAGATTTACATGGTTAGATTTATTTTGAGGTGTAAATTCCAAATATTCTATTGGTTTTTCATGACAATTCCTAAATTTGAAGGAAAACTCAAAAAACACCTCAATTTTCATGTTTCTGCCACTATTTTTCAGCGCATGCTACATTTTTGGAGTAGCCTTGGGAAAAGGATGTTTTGAGGTTCTTACATGTGGTATTTGTAAGTTTCAATGTTGGGTTGGATAGAGGACATCCAGGGCTACCTTATCCAACCTTCAGATCAACAAAAAATTGTCTGACTATCACCTTAAAATGCCCTCCAGTTGCATGCTATGTTTCTGTCAAAAAACGCGACTTTTCTCCCAGGCACACTACGCTTCTATGTAGGAGGATTTCTAGACAGGTGCAATTCAAAATGCTCAAATATTCGAGGTAAAATCTGTCTCATGAACTGTTTTATTATTAATGAATCCCATTTGTGCTTCTCATTACTAAGGGATCTTGTAATTAATCAAGGAGACAAAGACTCCTATTTGTTAACTAAATTAGGGGGGATTCTTTCTAACTTCCCTAAAATCTAGGTAATGACTCATTAGGTGCATTTATGAAGTTTTTTGGATCGGGTATCGACCCATTGAGGTGGAATATTCTCTATTTTCTATATATACTCCAACTGAAGTCATTTTAGGGGTTGGATAGTTGATATTGCAGTGTGGAGCTTATGTACACCTCTTAATAGTGAAATCAAGGACATGTTGCAGCTATAATTTTGGGACTCTAGTGGTATGCTTAATAGCATTGTTTTTTCCCATTAACACCATCAAGTTGAATGTTTATGCTTCCATGAAATCACATGTATGCTTCTATATGATAAATATTATGAGTCTATAAACAAAATTCTTACTTTTTGTGCTTTTTTTTATTATATTTTTATAAATTTGTTCTAATTACTCTGATGAATGAACTCATGTAATATGCTCATTCTGACTCTCTCTTTTAAAGCCCTATACCACAATTAAAATTTAAGTGTGTTTCTAAGTATACCTACCTGGCCTTAATTTTATATTTGTAGCTGTTCATTTGAAATCAGACCTTGAAACCTAGATCTAGTTCTTAGACTAACACTCCCTATCCAGAAAATTAAAAAAAAAACCCTAATCAAAATCACTGAGCTTATATATAGCCTAAGATCATTTCCTTTCCAGTCACCTCATTGACTGTGAAATTGACATTGAGAGAGCCCTCTCTGATTTGGTAGGGCTAGCTACCAAATCTAAAGGTTGGTTTGAGGTTATCTCCTTCAGCCTCTTTTCTTAGCCTTAGGAAATGGAGGGAGTGATAACATTTTTGGCGCCATTGCCGGGGAGCGAAGGTTAAATCTCTCCCGGGAAAGAAAGAAAATATTAGCTCTAATAGTTGATGGTGAACAGTGGTCAGGCACAAGAAGGTTGTGCATATTTCACCTAGCGACTTCAGTGTCGAAGAATCCTAAGGTTCAGAGTTTTCATGGCAACTCCACTATTCAAAAACTGGTAGATTGAAGAAATTTTTGGTGACCTCACTGTTTTCAAGATGGATTCAACTGATAGAAGGTATGCCCCTATGAATCATGCTTACATTACTGGTTTTCCAAATTGAATTCCTTGCATAGATTAGAAAACTTATCTGCCCAAATACATAGATGGAAACGAGGATGAGGCTATTCTGCATCTAATAAAATTTCATTGGCATATACATAAGCTTGGGATTAGGTTTCATAAGGATTTTTTGATGAAAATGTTTATGGCTACCCTGGAAGGGAAAGCAAGATAATGGTATGAAGGGTTGAAGCTAGGTAGCTTATTCTCTCTTAAATATTTCCACACAACATTATTTGAGTTTTATAGAAAGTCTCACCATTCATTCTTGTTGTTCAAAGATTGATGTGAATCCTGTGAAGATTTCATTCAATGCCTTGAAGAGGCTATTGGTGATGAAGAGTGTTTGTATTATGAGATCATAGAGGCCCTCCACGAATTTTATTCTCAACAAAAAATAACAGAGGTTAGTTGCCTTGATACAAAGGATCATTCATAGCACACATCAACACCTTCATTTCTTGAAGATGAAACAGATCTGTATCCTAATAGTCAATTTATATCCCATGAATTTAACAAAGTTTTGCAGCCTTGTCCGTCTTTTCATGATCAGGAGTATGAGAACTCTTTCAAACAAGAAAAGGAAATAGATAGTCCATTTGTTTATTCATATTCTAGGTCAATAATCGATGAAAAGTAGATTACAAATCCTTTTGAAAAATATTATTTTAGCAGCATGAGAATGCAACCCAAGACGATGGGATTAAAGGGGTATGTGACATAGAATTGCATATTGTTGTGCAAGTTATTGAAGAGTCTATTAAAGTTAATATTTTTCAAATATATAATTAATCTGCTACTTTAGAAACTATTAATTTAGATTCACATGAATGATTACTCTTGAATCCATTTTCCAAAATAGAGATACATGTACCTTCATATTTTGAAGATGCTAGGCTTCAAATTGACCATCATAAGTTGCAGGAAAGTAGTGAAAAAAAAGAGGTTGTTTTAGAGCCTCTTGCAGATGATGATCTTCCTTGAGGTTCATAAAATGAAGAGTCTACTAAAGAAGAGAAGTTTTTCCTGGACCCTATGGATGTGAACATTTTTTCTTTTGATAATATGGCTACCTCAAACCCAGATTTTCAAGAACAAACTTTCATTTCTCCTAATATTATTGAAGACCGTATTTCCAGTTTGTTGCAACTAGCTAGGAAGATGAATATTCTTGTATTTATGAATCATGATCACATGTTCAATGAACACTTTGAGTTGCTTATATTTTTTTACTTTTGTCTCCTTAAGGAAACTATGAGAAAGATTCAAGTAAGTAGCCATTTTCTGGATTGGTTACACTAGAGGGATCATATCACATGATTGTATATATACCTTCAGTAGGTGGGAAGTTATCATCAGGATTTGAAGCCCGAGGAGAAGGCCATAACATCCCGATGGTTTGCTGCCATAAGTAACTTCAGTGAGTAGTCAATTTTTTGAGTCAAAGTCAGTTTTTGTTTCAGTTAGTCATTTGAGTGTCTATTGTTCTATTTTGAATCCATTGCCCAATGGATGAGGCTATCTCATCTACATTTTTCTTGACACCTCCTAAAAGGAGATGCCATCCCCAACTAGAGCCCATGTTAAGTTCTGTCAGCCAACAATGATGAAATGTACTCTTTCAAGGTTAGTTGATAGGGTCCTAGGTCAAATTTTATAGTTTCAAATAAGTTTTCAAATAAAATTTGATCATTAGTTGTTGTCTAGGTCATGCTACTCCCTCCATTCACTCATGGTCATCATCACTCATCCCAGTCAAGTCTTCATTTAAGTGTCTAGGGTCATGAATCAATTAATATGCCATCATCTAGGTCATGGTCTAGGATTACATTTGACTTCCCATCATAATGCCAATCATCAATGAAATAATCATAAAGTGTCATGTCATCACGTAGGTCACCATCATGGGAGTTAGTAATTAGGTAAAATGTGTTCTAAATTATTTCTAAGGTACATTCTACTCCTTGTGAAGATGTAAATTTTCATAATAAAGTGATAAAGTTGTTGTACATTATCCTATCATTCAACATTTCAAAAAGACAAGAGATGTCTCTTCATGAACAAAGAAAAAAATTGACTTTTGAGCAATAATAAGACCATCCAAGCATTCCAATTGCTCATTTCACCTTAATTGTGCCCCTCTCCATCATTGAGCATCATCCCAGCCACCAAAGCATCAGAATCCATCCTCAAATCACAAGTTTACCTCCTACGTTGTGCTTCTAGCTCACTTGCCACGCTTTTGAAATTGGAGGCAAATCAAGCATCACAAGGGTTAATTTTAGAATTTCAGAGTTTCCAGCACTCGCAAGCAAGTAATTAAGCATTCCTCTGCCCCTCATGCTGTGTTTTCTTTCTCAAATGGTGGAATCCCTCTCCTAGGGTCTTCACTACATTTTTGGAATTCATTGGTGTTTGGTTTTCTTCAGCAATAAAACCCTTAATTTCATCACCTAAAAAAATTCGCATATAACTCATACATCTTACCAAATCATTCCTTATCATTCATACCTCTTATTTCTCCCATTTTCACTCAAACCCTAATTATCACTACGTTTTTGCAGAAATACTAGGTCAACTCTGTGTTTAGACCCCTTTTCCCTCTTCCCCTTACCCATTTCCAAAAATTTCACCTACACTGTGTTTCTAACCTACCATTGTATATCCCCAAATTTTTAGGGAATTTTCCCTAGCTCCAATCCCTCTCATCTTTGTCCCTAAACTCATTCCATCGATATCCCCTGTTTTCCTAATTTTCATCTTCCTTTTTCTTCACATCAAGCTAGTGTTTTATTTTGCGTACAAACATCATGGAAGGTGAGAAGAGAAAGTACAACAAAGGAGGGAAAGTTTCCGTGTTTGAGCCAACTCGGACTCATGGCATCATTTTTAGAGTTTCGTGATCATTTGGCAGGGTTTACATTGCACACAGGGACAATCCTACTTCAAATTTACTATATGAAGTGATGAAGATGAATTTGACAAAAGTGAAAGAGTTTTTTGTCAATCATAGACCAAAGAAAAAAATGTCATTCAGTTTATGCATAGATGTTATGATTTGAGAGAAATTCCCAAAATACAGTTGCTTCAAGTCATTTGCTGCTCTTTTGGACAGGTTGTCTTCAAGTCAATTTTTTAGGGGTTTGGAGCAAGGATTTGCAGTGCTTGATGAATCCATTGTGTAGCAGACATCCTAATATTTCCAGAAATACCACTTTCAGACCAAAAATCCTCTAGGAAGGCCTCCAAAACCCCTCTCAAAAACCATGCTACGTTTCTATTGAGGGCACGCTACGCTTCCACAATTTTTAGTGACCAAATTCAAACTTGGATTATGAACACATAGGAAAGTACAGTTGAAAACAAAAGGTTATTTTTGTTCATAACATACCATGTAATAAAAGCCTCTCTCAGTTTTGCAAAAAATGTTATGGTTAGAGAGATATTGATCCATATATGAGCCCTTTTTTTGCAGAAAATTTTTGGTAAATTTTGAAGTTTTTGGAAATTTTGGCAATTTTGGATGTACAAAAGCATAACGTGGCCACACTATGCTTTTTATCAGAGGATCCAATGGGGGTTCAACTTTACATGGTTGGATTTCTTTTGAGGTTTACATTCCAAATATGTTTTTTTTTTTTTTGCATGACACTTCCTAAATTTGAATAAAAACTCAAAAATCACCTCAACTTTCATGTTTCTGCCATAGTTTTTCAGGCCACACTACGTTTCTGGAGTAGCCTTGGGAAAATGAGGTTTTTAGGGTCTTATAGGTGGTATTTTGTAATTTTCAAGGTTGGTTTGGATAGAGTACATCCAGGGCTACCTTATCCATAATTCATATCAGCAAAAATATGCCTAAAATTCACATCAAAATTCCCTCCAAGTGCACACTACATTTATGTCAAAACACACTACATTTCTGCTATGCACGCTATGATTTTGTGTAGGAGGATTTCTGGACAGGTGTTAGTAAAAAATGGTCAAATATTCATGGTAAAAATTGTATCATGAGATGTTTTATGATTAATGAAGCCCATTTGTGCTCCTCATTGTTGATGGATCTTGTAATTAATCAAGGAGACACAGACTCCTAGTTGTTAGCTAAATTAGGGGGGACTGTTTCTAACTTCCCTAAAATCTAGGTAATGAATCATTAGGTGCCTTTATGAAGTGTTTGGATCAGGTTTCGACCCATTGAGGTGGAATCTTATCTATTTTCTATATGTACTCCAACTGAAGTCATTTTAGGGGTTGGATAGTTGATATTGCAGTGTGGAGCTTATGTAAATCTTTTAACAGTGAAATCAAAGACATGTTGCAACTATAATTTTGGGACTCCATTGGTATGCTTATTAGCATTGTTTTTTCTCATTAACACCATCAAGTTGAATGTTTATGCTTCCATTAAATCACATGTATGCTTCTATATGATAAATCTTATGAGTCTATAAACATAATTCTTACTTTTTGTGCTCTGTTGTATAAGATTTTCATAAATTTGTTCTACTTCCTCTGATGAATGAACTCATGTAATATGCTCATTCTGACTTTCTCTCTTCAAGCCCTATACCACAATGAAAATTTGAGTGTGTTTCTAAGTATACCTACCTGGCCTCAATTTCATCTCTGTAACTATTCATCTAAAATTAGACCTTGAAACATAGACCTAGTTCCTAGACTGATACTCCCTATCCAACAAATTTAAAACAAAACCCTAAGAAAAATCACTGAGCTTATATCTAGCCTAAGGTAATTTCCTTTTCAGTCACCTCATTGACTATGAAATTGACATTGAGAGAGCCCTCTCTGGTTTGGTAGGGATAACTACCAAATCTAAAGGTTGGTCTGATGTTACCTCCTTTAGTCTCTTTTCTTAGCCTTGGGAAATGGAGGGAGTGATAACACTTTTGGCACCGTTTCCGGGGAGGGAAGGTTAAATCTCTCCTGATAAAGAATGATAAAGATTAGCTCTGATTGCTGATGGTGAACATTGGTCAAGCACAAGAAGGTTGTGCATCTTTCAGCCGAGGACTCCAGTGTTGAAGAATCCAAAGGTTCAAAGTTTTCATGGTGACTCAACTATTCAAAAAAATATAGCTTGAAGAAATTTTTGGTGGCTTCACTATTTTCAAGATGGATTCAACTGCTAGAATTTATCCCCCTATGAATCGTGCTTACTTTACTGATTCTCCAAATCAAATTCCTTGCATAGATTGGAAAACTTATCTACCTAAATTCATAGATGGAAACAAGGATGAGTCTATTCTGCATCTAACAAAATTTCATTAGCATATACATAAAATTGGGATTAGGTTTCATGAGGATTGTTTGATGAAAATTTTTATGGCTACCCTGGAAAGGAAAGCAAGATCATGGTATGAAGCGTTGAAGCCAAGTAGCTTATTCTCTCTTAAAGTTTTCCACACAACATTCTTTGAGTTTTATGGAAAGTCTCACCATTCATTCTTGTTTTTTAAATATTGTTGTGAATCCTGTGAAGATTTCATTCAATACCTTGAAGAGGATTTTGGTGATGAAGAGTGTCTAGATTATGGGATCATAGAGGCCCTTCATGAATTTTCTTCTCAACAATAAATAACAGAGATTAGATGCCTTGATACAAAGGATCATTCACAGCACACATCAACTCATAAGTTTCCTGAAGATGAAACATATATGCATCCTAACAGTCAATTCATATCCCATGAAGTTAACAAGTTTTTGCAGCCTTCTTCGCCTTTTCATGATCAAGAGTATGAGAACTCTTTCAAGAAAGAAAAGGAAATAGAAATTCCATTGGTTTATTCATATTCTGGGTCAATGATCAAGGAAAAGCATATTACAAATCCTTTTGAAAATTATTATTTTCAGCAGCATGTGAATGCAGCCCAAGATGATGGGAGTAAAGGGGTATGTGACATAGAATTGCATCTTGACGTGCCATTTATTGAAGAGTCTATTAAAGTTAATATTTTTCAAATATCTAATGAATTTTCTACTTTAAAAACTCTTAATTCAGATTCACATGAAGGATTACTCTTGAATCCATTTTCTGAAAGACTGATACATGTACCTTCAGATTTTGAAGATGTTAGGCTTCAAATTGACCATCATAAGTTGCAGGAAAGCAGTGAAAAATAATATGTTGTTTTAGAGCCTCTTGCAGATGATGATATTCCTCCAGGTTTAGAAAATGAAGAGTCTACTGAAGAAGAAGAGCTTGTCCTGGATCCTATGGACGTGCACACATTTTTTCTTTTGATAATATGGCTACCTCAAACACAGATTTTCAAGAACAAACTTCCCTTTCTCCTGATATTATTGAAGACCCTATTGCCAGTTTGTTGCAACCATATGGGAAGATGAATTGTCTTGTATTTATGAATCATGAGCACATGTTTAGTGGTCACTTTGAGTTGCCTATCTTTTGTTTATTTTGTCTTCTTAAGGAAAGTGTGAGCGAGATTCAAGTAAGTAGCCATTTTCTGGATTGGTTACACTGGAGGGATCATATCGCATGATTATATATATATATATATTCAGTAGGGGGATCATTATCATCAGGATTTGAAGCCTGAGGAGAAGACTCTAAGATCCCAATGGTCTGCTGCAATAAGTAGTTTTAGTCAGTAGTCAAGTTTTTTAGTCAAAGTCAGTTTTTGTTTTAGTTCTTCATTTTAGTGTCTACTATTCTACTTTGACTCCATTTCCCAATGGATGAGGCTACTTCATCTACAGTGTTCTTCACACCTCCTAAAAGTATCTACCATCCCCAGTTGGAGCCAATGTTGTCTATCAGTCACTAGTGATCAAATGTACCCTTTCAAACACTGTTACTGATGAAATAGGTAACCTGACCTCAAAACGGGAACTCTAGCCCAAAAAGACTCAAAAAACATGAAAAATCACTCCAAAAACAAAATAAGTGTATTCTAGAACGCACTTGGTTTTTTTTTAAGGTCAAATTTCAACATTTTATAAAATTATGCTAAAACAAAATTGTTTCTTGAAAAAAAGATTGAAAAAACACCCTCAAAACAAAACCAGTTGATGCTGGAATAACAAACAAAAAAAAATTCATATTTTTGACATTTTTAAAAATAGAAATAACATTTTTTAATTTTTAAAATTCAAACATTAAAAAAAACCTAAAATTTAAGAAAAAAATAATTTAAAAAAATAAAAACATTTTAAAGCTTAAAATTTAAAAATATATAGGAATAAAAAAATAAAAATAAAAACGAAATAAAAAATTTTAATTCAAACATTAAAAAAAAAAATCTAAAATTTAAGAAAATAATAATAATAATAAAAAATTAAAATTTAAAGATTAAAATTTCAAAATATATAGAAATAAAAAAATATATATATATTAAATTAAAAAGAAGAAGAAGAAGAAGAAGTAGTTAAAAAAAGAAAGAAATTATAAAAAATAAAATATAGAAATTAAATTTAAAAAAATAAAAAAATAAAAAATAAATTTAAAACTTCAAAATAAAAATTTAAAAAAAAAACATTATTTAAATTAAAAGTAAAAAAATGAAAATTTAATTAAAAATAAAAAATGAAAAATAAAATACAATAAAAATATTAAATTTAAAAAAATATATATTAAAAATACAAATAAATTTTAAAAATTAAATTAAATTTAAATTATAATATATATATATATATATATATATATATATATATATATATATATATATGAACTTAAACTAAAAATATATATATATTAGAATTTATTAAAATTTAAAAAAATGTTAATATTAAAATAACAAATTAAATTAAAAAAAAATATTAAATTTTAATAAATAAATGAATAAACAAATAAATTTAGAAATTAAAGAAGAAGAAGAAGAACTTTAAAAATCAATTAAAAATGAAAAATTGAAAAAAATGAATTAAATAAAATATATTAAATAAAAAATAAAATAAAAAATTAATTAATTTGAAAATATTAAGTTTAATTTAAAAAAAAAAATCTAATTTTAAATAAGCAATTTTAATTGAAATAAAAAAAAATATAAAAATTTTATGTAATTAAAAAAATAATAATTAAAAAATAAAAAATTTAAAAAAAAAATCAAATAAATTTATTAAAAAAAATAAAAATAAAAATAAAAAAAATTTATTAAATTTTTAAAAATTAAATGAAAAAACCAAACATAAAATTTAATAATAATAATTATAAATAAATAAATTTAAAAAAAAAAAAAAAACTTTAATAAAAATTATTAACAAAATTTAGAAAAAAAAAATTTTAAAAAAGAAGATAAAAATTAAAAATTAAAAGAAAAAAAAATTAAAATAAATTAAATTTCAAATATAAAAATTAAATTTCAAATATAAAAATTAAATTTTAAAAAAAAGTGATTTTAAATTTTCTGAATTTAAAAAAAAAAAAAAAAAGAAGAAGAAGGAAGAATTTTTTGTTCATGGTGGCGCCTCCAATCGGCCTCCCGCCGAGGTGGCGGCGGAGGCCGATTCCCAGAATCGCCCTCCCGCCATGGGAGGCCAATTCCCGGAATCGGCCTCCGCTGCCACCTAGGCGGGAGGCCAATTGGCGGCACCACCACGATCAAAACATTATTCTTCTTCTTTCTTTTTTTTTTTTTTTTTAATTTTTAATAATTTTTTTTTTTTTGATATATATATATCTATATATATCAAATTTAATTTTATATATATATATATATATAATTTTTCCCAAAATATATATATATATATATATATATATATATATTTTGGGAAATTTGATATATAATTTTTTTTTTTAAATTTGATATATATATATATATATATATATATATATATTAAATTTTTTAATATTTTTTTTTAATTTATTTTTTTTTAATTTCAAAAAATTAAAAATTATTATTTTTTAATTCAAATTTTTTATTTTAAATTTAATTTGTTTTAATTTTTTTTGTTTTTTTTTATTTTGTTTTTAAATTTAATATTTTAGATTAATTATTTTTTAAAATTTAAAATTTATTTATTAAATTTATTAAATTTTAATTTAATTTAAATTTTTTTTTTAATCTTTTAGTTTATTTAGTTTTTCATTTTTAAAATTTATAAATTCTTTCATTTAAAAAAAAAAAACAATAAATTTATGGATATTTGTTTTTAAATTATTTGCACATGGTTTTTTTCATTTTTTTGTATTTTAAAGATAGTTTTTTTAATTTTAATTCCTTTATTTTAATTTTCTTTTTCAATTTATTTATTTTTATTTTTATTTTTTTAAATTTGTTTTTTTTTTTTTTGTTAATTTTAAAATTTGTATTTTTTTTTTCTTATTATTATTTTTTTTTTAATTTAATTTTTAAAATTTTTCATTTTCTTTTTTGTATTTTATTTTTTTTATCTAAATTTTAATTTTGTAATTTTAATTATTTTTAAATTTTCTATTTAATTTTTTTTTTTTAATTATATGGTTTTTTTTAATAACTTAGAAAAAATGTTTTTGATGTCTTTTTTTTTAAATTTGTTTGGTTAATTTTTATTTTTTTTCTTTAAATTATGTGTTTTTTTTCAAATTTTGTCATTTCTTTTGATGTAATTTTCGAATTTTTTTGTTTTTTTTTGTTTTTGTTTTTTTTTTATGAGTTAATTTTGTTTTTTTTTACATTTTTATTTGTTTTTTTACATATATATTTTTTATCTAAGTTTTGTGTTTTATTACCAACATGAAAATCACCACTGTAAAAAAAAAAAGGTTTATGCTGCATCAATACGTTTCAAAATTAGCATGAAAATCACTAACATTTTAAAACAAATATTCATACTTCATAAATACAAATATTAGAGTGTCAAAAATGAGCACAAAAAAAAAGGGGTGATTCTGCATCACCACTTTTCAAAATCGGGTGCTTTTTACGCTACCAAAAAAAAGTAGGTAACAGTGTGGTTACCTATTTCATCAATAATAGTGTTTTCAACGTTAGTTGATAGGGTCCAAGGTAAAATTTTATAGTTTCAAATAAAATTCGATCATTGGTTGTTGTCGAGGTCATGCTAATCCCTCCATTCACTCATGGTAATCATCACTCATCCTAGTCAAGTCTTCATTTAAGTTTCTAGGGTCATGAATCAGTTAATATATCATCATCTAGGTCATGGTCTAGGATTACATTTGACTTGCCATCACAATTCCAATCATCATGAAATAGTCATAAAGAGTCATGTCATCACCTAGGTCACCATCATGGGAGTTAGTAATTAGGGAAAAAGTGTTATAAATGACTTCTAAAGTACATTTTACTCCTTATGAATATGTAACTTTGCATAATAAAGTGATAAAGTTGTTTTACACTATCCTATCATTCAATATTTCAAAAATATAAGTGATGTCACTTCATGACAAAAGAAAATAATTGAATTTTGAGCTAGAAGAAGACCATCCAAGCATTCCAATTGCGCATTTCACCTTCATTGTGCCCCTCTCCATTATTGAGCATCATCACAGCCACCAGAGCATCAAAATTCATCCTCAAAGCACAAGTTTACCTCATACGCTGCACTTCTAGCTCACTTGCTACTTTTTTGAAATTGGAGGTCAATCAAGCATCACACGGGTCATTTCAACATTTCAAAGTTTCCAATACCCCCAAGCAAGTAAGTAAGCATTCCTCAGTCCCCTCATGCAATGTTTCTATCTCAAATGGTGGAATCCCTCTCCTAGGGTCTTCACTACATTTTTGGATTTCATTGGTGTTTGGTTTTCTTCAACAAGAAAATCATTAGTTTCATCACCTAAAAACCTTCATATACAACTCATACACCTTACCAAATCATTCCTTATCATTCATACCTCTTATTTCTAACGTTTTCACTCAAACCCTAATTATCACTATGTTTTTGCGGAAATGCTAGGTCAACTCTGTGTTTAGACCCTTTTGCCCTCTTTCCCTTACCCATTTCCAAAAATTTCACCTACACTATGTTGCTAACCTACCTTCCTATCTCCCCAAATTTTTAGGGATTTTTCCCTAACTCCAATCCCTCTCATCTCTGTACCTAAACTCGCTGCATCATTATCCCCTGTTTTCCTAATTTTCACCTTCCCTTTTCTTCACATCAAGCTAGGGTTTAGGGAAAGTTTCCATGTTGGAGCCAACTCAGACCCATGGCCTCATTTTTAGAGTTTTTTTATCATTTGGTAGGGTTTACTTTACACATAGGGACAATCCTACTTAAAATTTACTTTATGAAGTAATGAAGATGAATTTGACAAAAGTGAAAGAGTTTTTTGTCAATCATAGACCAAAGAACAAAAAAATCCTTCAGTTTATGCACGAGTGTTATGATTTTAGAGAAATTCCCCGAATATAGTTGCTCCAGGTCATTTTCTGCACTTTTGGAGAGGTTGTCGTCAAATCAATTTTGCAGGGCTTTGCAGTGCTTGATGACTCCATTGTG
The DNA here is from genome assembly GCA_034641835.2 of Pinus albicaulis. Taxonomy (NCBI): domain Eukaryota; kingdom Viridiplantae; phylum Streptophyta; class Pinopsida; order Pinales; family Pinaceae; genus Pinus; species Pinus albicaulis. Next base: position 738,473,182 of record CM076572.1, read on the forward strand.
TAGCCAACATCCTAATATTTTCAACCATACCACTTGCAACGCAAAAATCTTGTAGGAAGGCCTCCACAAACCCTCTCAAGTACCAGACTATGCTTTTGTTGAGACCATACTACGCTTCTGCAATTTTTAGTGACCAACTTCAAACTTGGATTATGAACAAATAGCAAAGTATATTTGAAAACTAGAGGAGGTTTTGGTTCATAATATACCAAGAACACAAAAATCTCTCAATTTGGCAAAAAAAAAATTATGGTTAGAGAGATATTGGTCCATCGTTGAGCCCTATCTTTGCAGAAAATTTTTGGCAAATTTTGAAGCTTTTGGAAATTTTGGCAATTTTGGATGTACATAAGAGTAGCGTGGCCACGCTACGCTTTTTCTCAGAGGCTCCAATGGGGGTCAAATTTACATGGTTTCATTTCTTTTTAGGTGTACATTCCAAATATGCTTCTGGTTTTTCATGAAACTTCCTAAATTTGAAGAAAAACTCAAAAAACACCTCAATTTCATGTTTCTACCACTGTTTTTTAGGCCACACTACGTTTCTGGAGTAGCCTTGGTAAAATGAGGTTTTGAGGGTCTTACAGGTGGTATTTTGTAAGTTTCAAGGTTGGGTTGGATAGAGGAAATCCAGGGATACCTTATCCAACCTTCATATTAGCAAAACGATTCCTAAAAGTCACCTCAAAATTCCCTCCAAGTGCACGGTACGTTTCTGTCAAAACACGTTATGTTTCTGCCAGGCACGCTACACTTCTCTGTAGGAGGCTTTCTGGACAGGTTTCAATAAAAAATGGTCAAATATTTCAGGTAATAGCTATCTCATGAGTTGTTTTATGATTAATGAAGCCCATTTGTGCTCCTCATTTTTTAGGGATCTTGTAATTAATCAACGAGACAAAGACTCCTAGTTGTTAGCTAAATTAGGGGGGATTGTTTCTAACTTCCCTAAAATCTAGGTAATGACTCATTAGGTGCATTTATGAAGTGTTTTGGATCAGGTTTCGACCCATTGAGGTAGAATCTTCTCTATTTTCTATATGTACTCCAACTGAAGTCATTTTAGGGGTTGGATAGTTGATATTTCAGTGTGGAGCTTATGTACCTATTTTAACAGTGAAATCAAAGACATGTTGTAGCTATAATTTTGGGACTCCAGTGGTATGTTTATTAGCATTGTTTTTTCTCATTAACACCATCAAGTTGAATGTTTATGCTTCCATTAAATCACATGTATGCTTCTATATGATAAACCTTATGATTATATAAACAAAACTCCTACTTTTTGTGCTCTGTTTATAAGTTTTTCATAAATTCTTTCTATTTCCTTTGATGAAAGAACTCATGTAATATTCTCATTTTGACTCTCTCTTTTCAAGCCCTATACCACAATGACACTTTAAGTGTGTTTATAAGTATACCTACCTGGCCTCAATTTCATCTCTGTAGTTGTTCATTTGAAATCAAACCTTGAAATCTAGACCTAGTTCCTAGACTAATACTCCCTATCCAACAAATTAAAAACAAAACCCTAATTAAAATCATTGTGCTTATATCTAGCCTAAGATCATTTCCTTTCTAGTCACCTCATTGACTATGAAATTGAAATTGAGAGAGCCCTCTCTAGTTTGGTAGGGATAGCTACCAAATCTAAAGGTTGGTTTGAGGTTACCTCCTTTAGTCTCTTTTCTCAACCTTGGGAAACAGAGGGAGTGATAAAAAATTTGGCGTCATTGCTGAGGAGCGAAGGTTAAATCTCTCCTAAGAAAAAACTTAAAATATCAGCTCTGATTTCTGATGGTGAACAGTGGTCAGGCATAAGAAGGTTGTGCATCTTTCACCCGATGACTCCAGTGTCAAAGAATCCAAAGGTTCAGAGTTTTCATGGCGACTCCATTGTTAAAAAACTGGTAGCTTGAAGAACTTTTTGGTGACTTCACTGTTTTCAAGATGGATTCAACTGTTAGAATGTATGCCCCTATGAATCATGCTTACATTCGTCGTTTTCCAAATCGAATTCCTTGCATAGATTGGAAAGTTTATCCACCCAAATTCATATATGGAAACTAGGATGGAGCTATTCTACATCTAATAAAATTTCATTGGCATATACAAAAGCTTGGGATTAGTTTTCATCACGATTGTTTGATGAAAATGTTTATGGCTATGATGGAAGGGAAAGAAAGATCATGGTATGAAGGGTTGAAGCCAGGTTGCTTATTCTCTCTTAAATATTTCCACACAACATTCTTGAGTTTTATGGAAAGTCTCACCATTCATTCTTGTTGTTCAAATATTGTTGTGGATCCTGTGAATATTTCATAGAGGCCCTTCATGAATTTTCTTCTCAACAGAAAATAACGTAGATTAGCTGCCTTGATACAAAGGATAATTCACAGCACACATCAAATCCTTCTTTGCTTGAAGATGAAACAGATCTGCATCCTAACAGTCAAGTTATATCCCATGAAGTTAAAAAAGTTTTGCAGACTTGTTTTTCTTTTCATGATCAGAAGAATGAGAACTATTTCAAACAAGAAAAGGAAATAGACAATCCATTGGTTTATTCATCTTTTTGGTCAATGATCGAGGAAAATCATATTACAAATCCTTTTGAAAATTTTTATTTTCAGCAATATGAGAATGCAACCGAAGACGATGGGCTTAAAGGGGTATGTGACATAGAATTGCATCTTGTTGTGCCAGTTATTGAAGAGTATATTAAAGTTAATCTATTTCAAATATCTAATGAATCTGCTACTTTAGAAATTCTTAATTAAGATTCACATGAAGGATTACTCTTGAATCCATTTTCTGAAAGGGAGATGCATGTACCTTCATATTTTGAAGATGATAGGCTTCAAATTGACCATCATGAGTGCAAGAAAGTAGTGAAAAAGAAGAGGTTGTTTTAGAGCCTCTTGCAGATGATGATATTCCTCCAGGTTCAGAAAATTAAGAGTCTACTGAAGAAGAGGAATTTTTCTGGATCCTATGGATATGCACATTTTTTCTTTTGATAATATGGCTACCTCAAATACATATTTTCAAGAACAAACTTCCCTTTCTCCCCATATTATTGAAGGCCTTGTTGCCAGTTTGTTGCAGCCATCTGGGAAGATGAATCTTCTTGTACATATGAATCATGAGCACATGTTCAATGGACACTTTGAGTTTCTTATCTTTTGTTACTTTTTTCTGCTTAAGGAAAGTGTGAGCGGGATTCAAGTAAGTAGCCATTTGCTGGATTGGTTACACTAGAGGTATCATATCGCATGATTGTGTGTGTATATATATATATATATATATATATATATATATATATATATATATATATATTCAATAGGTGGGCGCTTATCATTAGGATTTGAAGCCTGAGGAGAAGGCCCTAAGATTGATGGTCTACTTCCATACGTAACTTCAGTCAGTAGTCAAGTTTTTGAGTCAAAGTCGGTTTTTGTTTCACTTATCCATTTGAGTGTCTACTGTTCTATTTTGACTCCATTTCGAAATGGATGAGGCTACCTGGTCTACGACGTTCTTGACACCTCCTAAAAGGAGCTGCCATCCCCAGATAGAGCCAATGTTAGCGTCTGTCAGTCACTAGTGATCAAAAGCACTCTTTCAAGGTTTGTTGATAGGGTCTGAGGTCAAACTTTGAAATTTCAAATAAGTTTTAAAATAAAATTTGATCATTGGTTGTTGTCTAGGTCATGTTACTCCCTCCATTCACTCATGTTCATCATCACTCATCCCGGTCAAGTCTTCATTTGCTGGATTGGTTACACTAGAGGTATCATATCGCATGATTGTGTACATATATATTCTCAGTAGGTGGGCGCTTATCATTAGGATTTGAAGCCTGAGGAGAAGGCCCTAAGATCCCGATGGTCTGCTTCCATAATTAACTTCAGTCAGTAGTCAAGTTTTTGAGTCAAAGTTAGTTTTTGTTTCACTTAGCCATTTGAGTGTCTACTATTCTATTTTGACTCCATTGCGAAATGGATGAGGCTACCTAGTCTACGACGTTCTTGACACCTCCTAAAAGGAGCTGCCATCCCCAGATAGAGCTAATGTTAGCGTTTTTCAGCCACTAGTGATCAAATGCACTATTTCAAGGTTAGTTGATAGGGTCCGAGGTCAAAATTTATAGTTTCAAATAATTTTTCAAATAAAATTTGATCATTGGTTGTTGTCTAGCTCATGCTACTCCCTCCATTCACTCATTTTCATCATCACTCATCCCAGTCAAGTCTTCATTTGATGGATTGGTTACACTAGTGGTATCATATTGCATGATTGTGTGTGTGTGTGTGTGTATATATATATATATATATATATATATATATTCAGTGGGTGGGCACTTATCATTGGGATTTGAAGCCTGAGGAGAAGGCCCTAAGATCCCGATGGTCTGCTTCCATAATTAACTTCAGTCAGTAGTCAAGCTTTTGAGTCAAAGTCAGTTTTTGTTTCATTTAGCCATTTGAGTGTTTATTGTTCTATTTTGACTCCATTGCGAAATGGATGAGGCTACCTGGTCTACGACGTTCTTGACACCTCCTAAAAGGAGCTGCCATCCCTAGATAGAGCCAATGTTAGTGTTTGTTAGTCACTAGTGATCAAATGCACTCTTTCAAGGTTAGTTGATAGGGTCCAATTTCAAACTTTATAGTTTCAAATAAAATTTGATCATTGGTTGTTGTCTAGGTCATGCTACTCCCTCCATTCAGTCATGTTCATCATCACTCATCCCGATCAAGCCTTCATTTAAATGTCTAGGGTCATGAATCAATTAATATACCATCATCTAGGTCATGGTCTAGGATTACATTTGACTTCCCATCATAATCCCAATAATCAATGAAATAGTCATAAAGGGTCATGTCATCACCTAGGTCACCATCATGGGAGTTAGTAATTAGGGAAAAATTGTTCTAAGTGATTTCTAAGGTACATTTTACTCCTTATCAAGATGTAACTTTGCATAATAAAGTGATAAAGTTGTTGTACACTATCCTATCATTCAATATTTCAAAAATTCAAGTGATGTCACTTCATGACCAAAGAAAAAAATTTACTTTTGAGCTATAAGAAGATCATCCAAGAATTCCAATTTCTCATTTCACCTTCAGTGCGCCCATCTCCATCATTAAGCATCATCCCAGCCACCAAAGCATCAAAATTCATCATCAAAGCACAAGTTTACCTCCTACGCTGCACTTCTACCTCACTTGTCACATTTTTTAAATTAGAGGCCAATCAAGCATCGCAGGGGTTCATTTCAGAATTTCAAAGTTTCCAGCACTCCCAAGCAAGTAAATAAGCATTCCTCGGCCCCCTAATACAGTGTTTTCTTTCTCAAATGGTAGAATCCCTCTCCTAGGGTATTCACTGCATTTTTTATTTCATTGGTGTTTGGTTTGATTTAGCAAGAAAACCCTTAGTTTCATCACCTAAAAGCCTTCACATACAACTCATACACCTTACCAAATCATTCCTTATCATTCATACGTCTTATTTGTCCCATTTTCACTCAAACCCTAATTATCACTACATTTTTGCAAAAATGTTGGGTCAAATCTATGTTTAGACCCTTTTTTCTTGTTTCCCTTATACGCATTTCCAGAAATTTCACCTACAATGTGTTGCCAACCTACCATCCTATCTCCCCAAATTTTTAGAAATTTTCCCTAACTCCAATCCCCCTCGTCTATGTCCCTAAACTCCCTACATTATCATCCCTTGTTTTCCTAATTTTCACCTTCCCTTTTATTCACATAAAGCTAGGGTTTTCTTTTGCGAACAAACATCATGGAAGGTGAGAAGAGAAAGTACAACAAAGGAGGGAAAGTTTCCAGGTTTGAGCCAACTCAGATACATGGCATCATTTTTAGAGTTTTGTGATCATTTCCTAGGGTTTACACCTCAAACTAGTGGATCCCTGCTTTAGTTTCCCTAATTAATTAATGAAGGATACAATTTGACAAAGTGAAGAAGGTTTTGTCAATCATGAATAGAACAGAAAAATCTGCTCATTTTATGCAGGTATTTTTGAGAGAAATTCCCAAAATACAGTTTCTCTAGGTCATTCGTTGCACTTTTGAACAAGTTGTCTTCAAGTAAATTGTTCAAGGGTTTGGAGCAGAGGTTTGCAGTGCTTGATGACACCATTTTTTATCTGACATCATATGCTTTCCATCCATACCACTTTCAGCCCAAACCTTCTCTGGGAAGGCCTCCAAAATCCCTCTCAAAAACCATGCTACGCTTCCGCAAATTTTAGCAATCGAATTCAAAATTGGATTCGGAACAAATGGGAAAGTATTTTTAAAAACAGGAGGAGGTGTTTATTCATACAATACCAAAGAACAAAAAATCTCTCAGTTTTGAAAAAACCGTTATGTTTAGAGATATTTCTCACCTTTGAGCCCTATTTTTGTTAGAAATTTTTGGCAAATTTTGAAGTTTTTGGAAAGTTTGGCAATTTTTGATGTACAGAAGCATAGCGTGGCCACACTACGCTTTTTCTCAGAGGATCCAATGGGGGTAAAATTTACATGGTTGGATTTATTTTGAGGTGTACATTCCAAATATGCTTTTTTTTTTGCTTGACGCTTCCTAAATTTGAAGAAAAGCTCTAAAAACACCTCAATTTTCATGTTTATGCCATTATTTTTTAGCCCACGCTACGTTTCTAGAGTAGCCTTGGGAAAATCAGGTTTTTATCATATTACAGGTGGTATTTATAAGTTTCAAGGTTGGGTTCAATAGAGGACATCCAGGGATGCCTTATCCAAACTTCAAATCAGCAAAAAGATGCCTAAAGTCACCTCAAAATTCACTCCAAGTGCACGCTATGTTTCTGTAAAAACACGCTACGTTTCTGGAGTCACACTACGCTTACGTGGAGGAGGATTTCTGGACAGGTGTAGGTAAAAAATGGTCAAATATTTGATGTAAAAGTTGTCTCATGACCAATTTTATGATTAATGAAGCACATTTGTGCTCCTCATTGTTGAGGGATCTTGTAATTAATCAAGGAGCACTACAAAATTTGGCCCAATTTTTGACGGCAACTTCATCGCTATTCTGACACATAGTCGTCGCAAGAGCGACAGTTTGAGGACAGAAAAAATGTGGTTCATCATAACGTCGCAATTCCAACGCCTTGACAAAGTGTCGCAATACCGACACCTTTTCTGTCGCAATACCGACACATTTTCCGTCGCTTCCAAACAAGCGTCGCTCTTCCGACGTTTACCAAACTGTCGCTCTTCCGATGTTTGTATAGTGTCGCAATTCTGACGAAATGTGGTCCGAATTTTTGAACGTCGCTCTTCCGACGTCTTTATATTGTCTCTCCTCCGACGTTTCCAAACTGTCGCGATTCCGACGCCCTACAAAAGTGTCACAAGACCGACGCATTGCAAAAGTGTCGAAAGACCGACGCTTTCCAGAAACGTCGCAATACCGACGCCAGGAAGAACTGTCGCAATTCCGACAAAATGTGGTCCGACTTTTTGAACGTCTCTCTTCCGACGTATTTATACTGTCGCTCTTCCGACATTTCTAAACTGTCACAATTCCGACACCGTACAAAAGTGTCGCAAGATCAACGGTTTCCAGAAGCGTCCACGCTTTCCAAATGCATCGCAATACCGACGCCAAGAAGAACTGTCGCAATATCGACGGATGTCGCAAGACCGACGAAAGTGGATTTTTTTCAAAATGTCGGAAGATCGACGCTTACGAAGAGTCGGTATACCGACAGCGAGTTCAATTTTTAAAAAAAATGAAACTTTAAAACATGACAGTAAATCTCCAATATTTGTTATGAATTGTGGGTGTTCCAATTTTTATGAACATAATTTGACTGTGAAATATTAATACCTTTGTTGAAACTTAGTTAGGACAACAATAGTCGACGTATATATGTGTGGGGCCTAGCGCTAGCAGCCTTTCCACATCCAACAGTGGATAATACGTCGCTCTGGCCTTGACGATCCAACGATCCAACTGGATATCGCACGAGTTAGTTGCACGATCGTTAACTCGCGATGAGAGTGGGTTTTCAAAACTACTCAAGGCCACGTGTCAGCCTATGACATTGATCGCGTCCAAATGGGGAATACCACTTACCATACAAAGGCGGTGCGATATGCCGAAAGCCCGTCTTTACTGTGCGGTCCTCAAGGTTCTGACTACTCTTACTCTAGGTTCCATCCTCTTACCAATGCCTTACTGCCATTGAACTCTGCCTCGTTTTTCATCCTTCGCACGGCCATACCAAACGAACTCGGGCACGACCATTTCGAGGAGACACGACACATTACATATGCCACGGTTTATGTCTTATGGTTCCGACAAGGTTAGTATCGACTCTGCAAATCGATACACCGGTACTTGGTTCATTCAATCGCCTACACATTCACAACAATCATTACGAGGTTTTACCTAGCTCATGGAGGTTCGAGCACAGCATCTCCTTGCTCTACCACAGGTGCACGGGAATGTCATTAACCTAATTCACCCTCTGTTCACACAACTGATTATAGAGAAATTCCCCAACTGTTTGACATAGTCATCTGTGGAATTCACCAATGCTCATAAGTCCTGCGTCATTAGCTCGTGTTCCACCGAGAACTCAACCAGTCTATATGCACATAACCTCATCACAGGGTTTCTTAATTACCACAAGATTTCAATTATCTTTCACCAGGATGCGTACATATATTCACACACAGAAAACTTACTCAATCAACGCACATATAATAATAACATATTCCTTATATAAATGAAATTTCTTAAGTCTCCTGGTACTCGGCCAGATCTTTGATACAATGGCCTCCTCTTCCCTATGCAGCTTTATGCAGTTCTCTTTGCAGGTCTTCTGTGCAGGTCTATCGACTCTGTCACGGAGGTTTATTTTTATATCAATTACAATGAATCGATTCAAATTTCTCGATGACTCACAAACTCTTCAAATTCCTAAATCTGAGACTAACGCTCTGACAGACAGAGACGGACTCCTAGAATTAGCTTAACTTTTGAAACTGACTATCTCTTCAGGTGCCCATTAATCATTCGGGCAGTTACATTTTTTCTACAAATTAACTAAATTAGCTCAACTATGGATAATTTCATAGGGAAATAAAACATGAGACCCCCCTTTACATTTATTTATGTACAAAAGTTGTCTTGGGCCTAATGCCCCTGCATCAGATAAAATAGTGAGGGGCTAAATTTCCAGAGCTTCCATGCATTTGTAACATCTTCGGAGCATTTTCATGTGGTTTAGCTACCCTTGTCACTCAAATTGATAGTAGATTAAAGATGAAAGATGTTTTTAGTGTAACAAGAGCCATTTCAGGTTTCATTGGAAACATTATTTAGAAAACATAGTTTGTGCAATCAATCTTCATACCGAAGTAGCATATATTCAGTTTCACAATGACCTAATGTCATCATGTACTCAAAAAGTCAATTGTTTTAGTGTCATACAACCTCAAGCCTCAAACATCTTTACAGGTGAGCATTTCAGGTCTGATTTAGAACAAACCTGTTAGAGATTTTACTGAAATCAAGTTACATTCTAATGCTCATTTAATATAGAGATTAAGATTCTGAATCTATGATGTTACTATTGTTGCTAGTATTTTTATTGCACTTGTGCCATACCCAACTCCACTAATAGTAACAGCAATGTTGAATCCTGATCAGTCTCCATCCATGGGATTTTAATGGCCCTTAGATGTGAGATTCACATTCTAAATTGAATCATTTCATAGAATGACTCCACTGCATATTACTGCCTTTCAACTATGGCTGAGTATCAATTTTACCAATTTGGCCAGCACTTGAATATAATCCTAATTACATCAAATTTCAAAATTTGAGTCTAACCCTAAGTGCATAAAATTCTGCAAAACCCACTTACGCAACACAGTCTAGGAGGGGTTAACATGCCTATGAAGTATTTAAACATTGTTTAGGGCTAAGAATAGTTGGACTTTGCCAACTAACCAAACTCACTTTTGACCACTTCTAGTAACTTTAGCCTGTAGATGCTCTCATAAAAAGAAAGCAGGTGGTCCAATAAAAGGAAGGGGACTGGTTGCGTGTTTCATTCCCTTTTTTTTGTCAGCTAAAATCTTTCCAAGAAGAATAAATTTATTGAAGCATGAAACTGATTTTTTTGCTGCCCCAACTACCACTGATATACATCACAATCTGTCATAGTTTATTGTAAGCCTCTATTGAGAGTGGGCAGCACTAAATCCAAGTAATTCCCCTCATCCCTTAAAAGACACCTCTAAATATAACTAGAAATTTCAAATAGTTAGTAAAGGAAGTACAAAGATATAACAGATCTGTGTTGAGCCAAAAACCTGTGCATTCACAACAAAATTGGGATGGATAAAACTTTAAAAAAAATATGGACTTTGACAAAAAATCGTCTTATGCATACAAAATGAAAGAAGCATTGGCATACTACTATGTTTACAAATTTAAAGACAGGTAGAGTGAGTCTCCAAGAAACACAGTTTCATGTGGAGACCCTAGATCCTTGTACCCACAATATCTAGTGACTTATAAAATGATTTCCAAAGCAATGCCTTTTCTATGCATGTAAGAACACCACATGTATAATGAGGGAGATGTAATATTGTCTGAGAAGCAGATTTATACAGAGTGGTCCAAGATTGTGTATTTATGGAAGATACAACTGATTTTGGCATGAAACATGTATCCAAGATTTCAATGTGCCTTATTTCAGAGCCCATTGACGATTTACTATGAAACCTAAACTTTCAAAACAAACACATTGAAATCACAGGATCTCCATCATGAATATCATAAATATTAACTGTCTTTTGGGCACTGGCAGTAGATACCATAAGAGGCCCACATGGCCTGTACCACCAATGTTGATTCTCTGGCACAACATTTGCAAAGCCAAAATTTCTCCCCGAGACATCCCTCTCTGCCAAAACTGGAGAGATGGTACTGGACGTTGAAGTGAATGCCTCTGATTCAGTATGGAATGCCATAATTTCTTTATTATAAAAGTCCCATGAACAGAAACCTGAGTCCAATGTACAACCTATAGAAGCTTCCACAACATATTTACCAGAGCCACCATCTGAACCAGCTGCTCTGATCAACCAACAATCACCCCACATGTTTGGGGTAAGCCCATATGGAGCTTTATATTCATCCTTCTCCTGGAGATTGGAAAAAAACAATACTAAGTATTACTCATACATCAACTACCCTTTATGTTAAGGGAAAATTTAAAGAGTGCATAAATATTCTTAAAATCCCAATCATAGTTTCTAGAAAATTTCAACAGTCTTTGAAATGAACTACATCCTATTTAAACTACATCAAATATTTAGGCAAATCATTTTTTTAAATAGAAATTGGTGAATTTATTTCAAATATAGAAATTTAAACCATGAGAATAATCTAACCCCTAGGCTTTTCCCTATTTCTAATAGAAAATCCCAAAATGTATAAATTATAACACCCATAAACCCCAAAATTAAGTACAATAATTAAAACCTCCACACCTCTGAATTTTCTATATCGTGAAAAGAGTAGCATCCATCATCATGGGAAAGCAAAACCGATTCTCCTTCTGATACAAACCAGCCTGCAGTAGATGTCTTATGGCTGAGTTGATTCAATCGATCATAGGAAACCTCTTCAGTTTCTTCAATATTGCCAAAATGCTCTGGCTTGTTTTCTTGATCATCATCAAAGTCCATGTTTTCATCACATTGAATTAGTTGGGGTTCATTACGATCAGGTCCAGTGCCTATTGCAGAGCTCTGGACATCCAATCCAATATTGGAACTGCCATACCCGTTCCCATTAGAGATTGTAAATCCTACTTCTGGCTTTAATTCGGTAAGTTCAAGAGCACTAGAACTGGATTCAGTTGATTTAGACTTGGTATAGTTGTCCTCTGATTTGTATTCCGATACAACACTATACTTGTGCTTCAACGCAAACAAAAATTCTGCAGCAATGGGATCTTCATCTATGGGGCTTATGGATCTGCCCTCAAAAACATCCCGAATATCTAATTCATTTTCATTCAACTGATCATGCAAATCCACGCTCGTCTTCAGCACAACAAGCTGAACTGAAGGCCGGTTTTTCAGCAATTTATGGTGGGGGTAAAGCCTGTCTTCCAGATCTTGACTATTTAAGTGTTTAATTGGTTTTTTCAGAGACCTGACCATAGAATCAAATGAATCCTGCGAATCCTGTGAAATAATAAACAATAGTAAGGACATTATTTATTAGTTTGAAATAATAAACAACATGCCACAAACCCACATAATTAGTAAATTATTTAAAGACAGTAATTCCTACATATTAAAATATAAAGTTATAACATACCAGCTCATACTCGAACATAACATCTGTATCAATATTCTTCTTCTGTATCTTCTTGATCTTCATCCAACTGATCGACATCTATATCAACATCTGATTCAGAAACAGTGTTGAAATGATCGACCATGTCATCATCATCATCAATTATGTCATTTTCAATAATATCCTCATCGACATCATCATCAATAATTGTTGCCTCATCTCCTATGCTTGGTTCATCTTCTAAGATATCTTCTTCGTCTGTCCATGCATCTTCCTGCTCATCTGCCACTGCATCATCTTCTTCTTGATCAATATCATCTTCTTCCTCTACAATATACTCTACTGGCCTTCCTCTTGGATCATATCTAATAGCAAATGACCATTCGTTCTCACCTGGAACCTCTGAGTAAAAGACTTGTTCGATTTGGCTTGGAAAAACATAGTGATCTTTTCCTGCTTCAAACTATGATGTTTTAACCATTGGAAATCCATTGTCATGTTGAATAAGTGTTCTATCATCATAACGTACATTCATTCGTAGCCTATACCATTTTACGTCGAACAAAACTATTTTCAAGGAATTAAAGTCACACTCAACTATATCATCTAAGAACCCATAATATCTATTTTCAAATTCTCGAGGATGTCTGTCACTCCTGGAGGAAACATTAGTGACCTAGAATACTGTAGTTATCCCACTATCAAAATTTTTCCTGTTATCATCCAATTGTTTAATGCGAAATTTACGACCATTGCACCACATAGCCATGTGGTGTTTCAACTGCAATATGCCAAACATGAAAAAGATGCATTCTCAATTAATAATTAATCATATAATTTACACAGCATGAAAATTAACTGAAAAATCAAACTTGTTGTCACATTATAAATATAGTATAAAATAAGTAATGAATAAAATAGGTGAATTAATTGCTTACCTTTCTATCTTTCAAACCATATGCTAAATCTATTTCCCTGTCCGTAACGTTTCCATCTCCACTACGATACGCTTCTCTAATCAATTCAGACAGTAGTTTCCATTATAACCTACCGTTGTTACGTGCTTTACATGTTTCAATCCATTCACTCATCCACTCAATATTGTTTGCAATGTATAAAAGTAGTGCCTCATAATCTTGAGCACCTGAATAAAAAAACAATAATTCACCAATATTAATAAATATTACTTATAACCATGGTAAATTATATTAATTAATAAACTATGAAAGAATAAGACCTAAACGAATATAATGATCATGTACATGATGTAAAAAAATGAAACATTATATTTATTATACATAATAAATATTTTACCTCTCACTTTCTTCATTCTACCTTTTCCCAACAGGTGCTCCGCTTCAAATTTTTTGACAGAGTTCACATCCCAAATGCAATCCACCGCCTTCATGGCTGGCGCAGCTAATATAGGAAGATAATGACCAATATACACCATGGATTCATATACCACATATCCCTCCACCATAGAACCCTCAGGTCGTGCTCTTTGTCTAACCAAAGCCTTGAAGGATTTCAGGTGCCTCTCAACCATCCACATTGACCTTGTGTGTACTGGTCCACACATTTCAATCTCCTCAACTTGGTGTATCAAGTAGTGTTCTTGTGCATTGAAAAATATTGGAGGTAGATACTTTTGCATTTCACACATTAGCCAAGGAATTTCTCTCTTCCAATACTTTATTTCATCTTGATGGATTTCTTTCAATGACAACCATCTTCAAATCATTACGCAAGGTTATTTCAATGAAACATAATATATATTTCATTACAAGTAAATTAATACATCATTTCATCAAGTACGAAAAGAAATTGTAGCAATTAGATTTTGCGTATAAATCAAAACTACTTACCTCATGTATTTACTAAGACCATATATAACTTGTTTGACATTGTTGTCGAAGTCGTTTGGGAGAGATACAGGGAGAACACACTATAACAATAAAAAATGAATCGTTAATGGTTTCCAAATTAAACAGAAAAAAAGGAAAATTTAAAATATGTATTCAAGCAATAACATACAAAAACGTATACCAAAAAAATTACCTTAACAAAGGTGTGCCAATCATGTGTTTTCACCCCACTGAAGTCACCTTTCTTCGTTAAGATATTATTTATGTTTGAAGCAAAACCTGTTGGAAATTTAATTCTTCTAATGACTTCTTTTACATCATTGCTTTGTTGTTCTGTTAATAACCATGGAATATTATTATAATTTCGACCTCCATTGTTATTTGATCTGTCGATCACACTTTTCATTGCATGATTCGATTTCTCAATGTCGGCACAAATTTTGTCAATTTTATCTCTATCATGTGCACCATCTATGGTTCGCCATAACATTTCTGTCACATTCTTCCCGACATGCATTGTATCAAACAAATGAGCTATTTTTAGGTCCTCATAGTAGGGCAACCTCACGAATTGAGAAGGATAACATTTCATTCCAGGTGGAAGTACAATATTAGTACCTTCATGGCGACGATGACCTTGATATCAAAGAATAAAATAAATCAAAACAATATTAATTATAAAATACAATAAAATAAATTCATTAGTTAAAACAAAAATTCCAAACATTACATAAACAAATAATATATATATATATATATACACAAATTACGTACCATCTGCTTGACGGTTATTAATTCTGTTATATTCCAACATCCACAACTGAGGTGTCATTCTTCATGGTTTTAATCCAGTTTCTTCTTTATCATTGAAAAGATGTTTTTCAGTAGTACGATACTTATGGTTCCTAGGGAGGAAGTGCCTAAACTCATCAAACACCATCTTTCTTAACTCTGACGAATGACGATACTTCATCTTAGGGCCACAAACTAGACATGCAAATCTACCCTTTGTTTGAAGACCTGCAATAGATGGATCAATAACAATTAATATACTATGAGATAATTTTTAAAACAGGCAATATGGTATATCTAATTTAGATAATTATGTATTATATTACAGTGAAACGAAATATTACATACCACAAGCATGTTTTAGTCCTGGGGCATCATGAATTGTCCATACAAGCATTCCACGACATTGAAATCTCTTTTGCTTTATTGGTTTAGTGATGTCATACATAGTGATGCCATGCCATAACTGTATTAGCTTATCGATAAGGGGCTCAATATATACATTCATATCTTTGACCTGGTACTTACCTAATTGTTCAAAATTACAGTACATAATAATTACTACCATGATATATGTATAAATAAGTAAGTAAATAAATAAAATATATATTTATGCAAACAACGAGAGAAATGAAAATGTTACATTCAAAGAAATAATGTATCAAATACCTGGAATAATCATAGTCAACATTATGTGCTCCCTCTTTATTGACATCCAAGGAGGAATTTTATTGTTGATAACGAAAATAGGCCACACTGAGTAAGTAGATCTAAGCTCTCCGAATGGATTAACACCATCAGCTGCCAATGAAAGCCTAACATTACAAGGTTCATTTTTAAAATCTACATATTTTTCCTCGATTTCTCTAAATGCAGAACCATGTGGAGGCATTCGAAGAACACCATCTCCACTTGTATTCTTTGAATGGTAATCCATAAACTGTGCTATGTTGTTACACCTAAACATTCGCTGCAAACGTGGAATTATGGGAATATGATGAAGAACCTTTTGAGGCACCTTTTTGGTTAGTTGATCTGTTCGATATCTACTGGTACCACATTTCGGACATTCTGTTTTCAACGCATGTTCTCCATAATATATAATATGATCTTTAGGACATGCATCTATAGTGTTATATTCCATTCCAAAGTGTTTCATAATAGCATGTAGATCTCGATATGTTCGAGGTAAAGTATTTGGCGATGGTAACAAATATTAACCCAACAATCTACAACATAAAAAAAAAGTAGTGTCTTGTAAAGATTATTAATCATATATATATATATATATATATATATATATATCATAGTTATTAAAACTGATGGAGCTAATGAACCGGGTTTCGAACCGGAACCGGTCTAACCGGTAGCGGTCACATCTCAATGAACCGGTTTTTAAAAAAATACGTTAAATAATTCCAATCCAACAGAGACAAAGAACTATTTTTAAGATTTGCAACCATGATTCCAAGCCAATAGAGACAACATATGAAAATTTTGCTCATTTATATACCATGCAAAGGTGAATATATCAAAATGGCACCAAATGCAATACATATCATCGAAAAATACATAAGCAAACTTGTTGAAGTAATGTATCAGGTTTCTCTTATATTATTCACTGTGTTTTATTACTGAGTTAATATTATAATATACAATCTGTCCCTGCTCAGATCTGTTGTCAATTCATTGTATCAGCCTTAAAGACAATTCTGGGTTCAGTATATATATATATATATATATATATCAGACCAGCATTTTGAAGATCTTGTATTCTTCATTATCTATGTTTGCTTGGCAATAAATTTCTAGAAAAACATCTATAACACTTAGAGGTATTGAATTGGTTTATGAAACCCACTATTAGTGCTATTTGTAACAAGTTGAGAGAGCATTACAACTTCAGCAGTCTGCTCACAATGTGTTTGACAAAATTTATCACTGAAAAGATTCATTAAAACCCAGAAAAATCAGTAGCCAGTTTAGTGCATTTCCAAGCGGGAATTTTCTAGTGGTCAATTTATTATTGCCAGTCACATTTTCATTATGTTGTACGTTGTTGTCCCTTGAGTGGCGTCAGAACATTTGCATCAGTCTTGATGCCATGATCAAATTTCTTGTATGTTGTGTGAAAGGTTTTGTATTTATGCTGCTGCTATGTGTGAGCAGAGAGAGAGGGTCTAACAGTTCCTAGCTGAGTGTGAAATAAGGTTGTTGCTGATTGTTTTGAGAACAGAAATTTTCATCAAGTATACTTGATGAGTTGCATGCTACCAGAGATTTTATGCTAGCCAGCCTTGTATTTATCAGTCATCATGTGTATTGTTTCTACTATAAGGTGTTGAGTATGAGTTATTAGACAAGTTTGTTGCTAGTATAATAGAGGAATTTGCAGCTTATGGAGGAGACACTGAGGAATTTTCAACTCATGGAGGAGCACCTAACCAGCCGGTTAAGTACGGAACTGGCCATTTTATGCATAAACTGGCCGATTCCTTACTTAACCGGCCAGTTAGGTCTGGTTAACTGGCCAAAATAGGTGAGAATAGGCTATTGACCGGGTTGCAAGGCCGGTTCCAACCGGCAGCCGTCCTGACCCGCCGGTTTTGATAACTATGATATATATATATATATAAGTTATTATTTTACACATTTATTACAACTAAAAAAAGGGAAAATAATCAGCATTTACATATATGTGATCATATATACATATTTCATACCTTAGGAGTTGTGTCATACATTTGTTCGACAAATTATTCATAACCTTTAAGTTCGCCAGCAACAATAGCAGAGAGTTGGTGAACTTAAAGGTTATGAATAATTTGTCGAACAAATGTATGACACAACTCCTAAGGTATGGAATATGTATATATGATCACATATATGTAAATTTTGATTATTTTCTCTTTTTCTAGTTGTAATAAATGTGTAAAATAATAACTTATATATAAGTTATTATTTTACACATTTATTACAACTAAAAAAAGGGAAAATAATCAACATTTACATACATGTGATCATATATACATATTGCATACCTTAGGAGTTGTGTCATACATCTGTTCAACAAATTATTCATAACCTTTAATTTCACCAACAACAATGTAGCAGAGAGAAGAGTTGCATTTGAGTGTTCAAAAAGTCATTCACTTGACCTTTCAATCAAAGGTACATCATAAATACCGTCACTGCTATCTCCACCATCATCATCTGACTCACCATACAAGTCTTGGAGCATTTTATTTGTCCCATCATTAATGTGAACTGTCTCATTACTGTCATCGTGATCTACCTCCATGGGATCATTAAAATTACCTTCATCATTCGCTTCATGTTCTTCACCTTGTACAACATCATTTCCAATACTAATATTCACTGCAATATTCTCTTGTACTGGTGCAACATCATCTAATCTACTACTATTTTGCTGTGGAAGCTGGTTGATCATCTGCAAAAAGTTGGGGGGAAATTGTGCCTTTATGAAAATTACAAACATTAATAATTAAACATTAGTGCGCATATAAAAAATATTAAAATAATATAAAATTTTACAATATAATCAAAATGAAGATAGATAATTAATTACCATGGGACGATAGTCATTCAATCCACCATCAATGTGCCCATATTTCCTACAATGCATTGTTTCTGTTGCTATTAAAACTCTAACATTATTTCTCATACAACATTTTTTACAAGGGCAGTAAACTCTGCCATCACCCCTTTCACCCTTTTGAATTTTTTTTCCAGCTCCAATGTTTTCTTCCATTGATGCAAATTATCCTATAAAGAAAACAATAAATCTCTCTCAATGGTGTAGAAAACCCAAGACTTGTTGAACTCAATGGGAGCTCAATATATAAGCAAAAGAAAATAAAAGTGGGCATTTTACAAATTGTGAGCTTTTTACAAAATGTGGGCTTTTTACAAAATTGTGGGATTTTTACAAATTGTGGGCTTTTTACAATTTGTGGGCTTTTTACAAAATTGTGGGATTTTTACAAATTGTTTATATTTTTAATAAAATGTGGGCTTTTTACAAAATTGTGGGATTTTTACAAATTGTGGGCTTTTTTTATTCTTAATGCATTTTCTGTAGAATACTAAATAGATTTGTCCAAAATTTGAGATGCAAACTGTAGTCTCTACTACGTTTGGAAAATTGGAGGTTTATAAAAGATAAACTGCGAACAAAATTGTACCACTATGATAAGAAGCTGTCAGAAGCATTCCTTCTGCTTCACAAACATGGAACTACCTTAAGAATGCTTATGGTTGATATAAATATTAGAGCATGGCAGTTAAATGTAGTAGTTATGCTAAAATACTGAATAACAGCTTGAGAGTGCTCTTCAGATATTGTACGAATGCACCAAATTAAGGCTGTACCATTCCTAAAGGTAAATGGCCAAAAATAGTCAATTTTGATATCGTGAAGTTATGTCTTTCTCGGTAGCAAACTGGGGATAGGATGGAAAATATGAGAGAACTAAGTTCCAAGGACTAAAAAACCAAGGCCAACATAGTTCTGCCTTGAATCATAGAAAAAACGAAGCTGCCCAAAAGTGTGCAGGCTTGCACCCATTAATCTCTCATGAAGTCAACATTTCTCTTTATGAAAAAATTTGTATAGTAAAACCATAGGTAAGAGAGGCAATAGGAGATATAAATGAGCAGAGCCAAAGCTAAGGCTGCAGATCACAGTACAGCGAGCAAAGCCGGCCTGGCAAAGGTTTGAGCCTGAGGCAGATCATGAGAGGCCTCAACAAGATTCTGCAGCACCACTGTGAAATGTAGAAGCTGTCTGAGGGCTTTGCTTCCGGCGGGTTCCATTCATGACAAATGAAATATGGTGTTGTAAGCGCTCATTAGTAGAATCTTAAAAGCCAAATGCAGAATTCTTTTAACTTGAAGAGTTCACAGCCAGTTTATAAAATCTCACATGTTCAAATTAAAACTAACAGTTAGTTGTGTTTGATATTATATTTTTACTCTCCGCAGTTGAATTTTCGCACAGAAAATTATCAGTCTAAAGTAGAGCAATTTTGCGATGTTTCTTTTGCTTCCTATTGTGAAGTATTTCGCTCAGAACTCTACTCGTTGTAACAGAGGTCTTGGGCATAGAATAGGGGACTTGGGTTTTTTGGAATCAAACTTCAGGTTAAGATGCTCATCTTAAGAATGGCATAGTGAGCCTTAGCATGGAGTTGGGAGTACCAATTTGAAGTGCAGGTAGGGCATTGTACAATAGACCAGTTAGATTTCTAGACCCTAATACAAAAGTTTCTTCTTCTTTCAAAACGTGTTTCTCCTTTTCTGTAACCAATGTGGGTCCTGTTCTTGTTTCAATTAGGGATGGATGAGCATTTGTTATTGCTCCAGATGATCACACTCTGGGTAGCCCTGGAGGCTATTTGGGGGTGATGAGTCCAATAGGTCTCAATGAACTGTTGCCCTCGCAGGGGAATACTATTGCAGTGGAATTTGATACTATTTTGGATGTTGAATTCCATGATCCTAATGGAAACCAGTACCTTCAGCTCCAGTACCTGTTCACAAAAGAGGGTGCCATAGTCATTCATGCGTGTAGAGAGGGTGAATTGCAGGCATTGCAATAGGAGGTGTTGTTGTTGTTGCATTGGCCACTATATTGTTTGTCTGGTTCTGTTACAAGCACAGAGTATTGAAAAGGACAGACAAATTTAGTTCAGATATTGTGAAATTGCCTCGGAAATTCACCTACAAAGAGCTCAGCAATGCTACGAAAGACTTTTTTTGAATGTGATTGATAATCGATAATTGCGAGCAAGGGTAATCCCCTTGTGAAACCCAAATTTCTGAGCATTTTCTAAAACCTGATGACGGAGTCATTGTAATGAACAAGCGCCTAGGTCCATATTACGTCCAAATCTACCAAGCACCAAGATTTATAAAAAAAATCCACAGTATCTGCGAACTAAGAAGAAGAGGTAGAAAATGTATTTTTCTTACCTATTCGAATAGTGGTTGGGGTTTACCACGACAAAAATTTTACAAAGCCCATGTAGCATTTCTTATCATTGAAATTCTGGTAGTATCATTCAACTGGGCAAGCACCTGCCTCGGAGCTCCATGACTGAGGGAAATATCCCTAAATGTTGCAGAGTCTCCAACAATATTTCCCAAAGCCCAAACAGCCTTACACAAACACCAGTTGAACTCAAAGTTGGATAGTATTTTTTTAAATCAAATTCCAAAATTATAGACATATAAAGATAGTTGGGAAGAATAATTTTGTGCCTCTAAAATGAACGTGCTACCTGTTCTCGAACATTATCATTCCCAGAGGTAATAAGTTCCAAAAATATAGGCAGTGCCCTGTAATCAATCACAAACTTTGTATTCTCAGAGGCTCCAAAAAAACCCAAATAGGGTCAACCCTACTATAGGAGGAAGGGCCTGTAGTAAGAACTTACCATTTTGCAAGAACTGAGGGCGAATGTTGTTCTGCAAGAGCTGAGGGAGAATGCTGTTATGCAAGAGCTGAGGGCGAATGCTGAGGGCGAATGTTGTTATGCAAGAGCTGAGAGAAAATGCGCGCTTGATATCAGACGTTAATGTAGTTTTTAAAAAAATCATTTTTATGTAGCGTGCATTTAATTTTTAGCATTTCAAATCATTTTTATTTACATTTTATTTTTGCATTTCTAATACAAGTGACAAACAAATTTCTACAAGAGGTTGAAATTTTTACTAGAATAGCCATGAAAGACTAATTAAAATGGCTTAAAATGCAAGTGGAACTTCAAAATAAATGTAATTGAAGGTTCTCTCCACTAAATTTCTGCAAAAGTGCTTACATTATTTAAGTTATCTAGGATATTTTTTTGTATTACACAATCAAAATTAAATAATGAAATAGTTGGGTAGTCTTATTGTTTCAATTTAGGACACAATTTTCAAATGGTGATGAAGTTTCATGTGATGATTAACTGACAATATTCTCCTTTCCTATCCTTGAAAAAATATACAAGGTTCCTTGTTGCCACATGAAACCCTAAATCATGTAGCATCATAGGACCAGTCCTCCATTTTGCCCGTCATAAGGCATTTTGCACATATTTTACGACTAAAATTTGCGGATTCCCATTTTCCGTGTGGTGCTAGGAAGGATGGAAGACTAAATTTTGACGTTTGAAATTTTTTCAAAAACGTTCTTACGCCCTTTAATTTCCACTTACCAATAATTTTGCAACACTAGTCCTCTTCGCAATTGCAAGGTTGTACTCAAAAAGTAATGAAAGTTACTTTTTTGGCTCACTCAATGATCCAGGTGGATACTGGTGGCCACCCGCCTATTCCACTTGGGGCCCCACCATTGTCTCTTTCAGTTTTTCAGTTTTGGCACAACTTACTATTTTTAGCAGTTTTTCGGGTCCTGAACTTCCGGAGCCGTTTTGAGGCCCTAAACAACATTTTTTGGGCATCGCGCCTCCAGCGACTATTATTCCGTATCATTTCATTCTGGAA
This sequence comes from Pinus albicaulis, assembly GCA_034641835.2. NCBI lineage: Eukaryota > Viridiplantae > Streptophyta > Pinopsida > Pinales > Pinaceae > Pinus > Pinus albicaulis. The sequence goes on from CM076572.1 coordinate 738,495,747, forward strand.
TGATATTCATGGCGAAAGTTGTAGTCCTAGGATAGATCTTTCTAATGATGTATCATGTGCGTCAAACGGAGATAGTATGCCAAAGTTGCGTCCCTGGGAAGTTGAAACACCAATTTACCCAAACGGGGCCCATAGTTTTGGCGCTTCATCTCCTAGGGTTAGGTTTTTGGATGTTTTGGGTTCTCCATTGTTTCTCAATAATAAATAGGCCCTCGAGCCTCATTGTAACTCAGTTCAGAGGCCTGTAGCCGCCACATCTCTCCTCAGAGATAGCTACCAGCGCCCTCGCTAGTTTTATTTCCATTCTGTCTGTAAGCAAATTTCAGTTCTTTGATATTAATAAAATGAAGTGTTATTTCCGCTGCATCTCTGTATTTATGGTTATGTGTTTATTCTGTTACGTTCCTGCATAAATCCGGATCAGTGGTATCAGAACGGTCTGCTTTTTCTCAATCCTTCTTTGCATGTCCCCAACGAGGTTGGCATATAAGGAGTTAGGGCTCGATCTAGTGGAACCTTTGCAAGATCAGCCTTGCAAACCCCAACGAATGCCCATGGGGAACGAAAAGAAAGATTAGGGAGCAGGAGATCCTATCAAAATATTGCTTGAGGAGGCCCTCGAAAAACAAAGGAACACGATGATGGATAACTTTTCCCAGATCCTTCAACGACTGCCCATTGGTGGCGCATCTGCATCCAGCAGCCACTCTGGAGGTGTGACTCCTTTTAAGGTACAAGTAAATTTTGACATTCCCATATTTGAGGGTCAAATATATGCAGATGCCATAGATAGATGGTTGAATCTATTAGAAGGATATTTCTGGGTTCATGACTTTTCCGATAGGGAGAAGATTATTTTTTCACTCCTCAAAGCTGCCCCCCATGTCAAGGACTGGTGGGAAACCCACTGTGAGAAAAAGGATGAGACAGAACCCTCTCTGTTCTTGGTCGTACCCACTTGGAATTATTTCCAAGATGCGGTCAAGGAACAATGCTATCTCGTGGGGAGCTATGAGGATAAGTACATATATGGACCAAGAGATCAAGATGTGCATGAGCTGACGAATCTGTTCCATACCCTGCGCACCAAGTTGGGTATCAAAGATTCAGAGAAAAATTTGGTGCTAAATTATTGCAGTTGTCTGCACAGATACATTCAGCAGGAAATGGAGCTCCTCGACATCTCCTCGCTTGGTACGACATACCGGTATGCTGCCAAGATTGAGTAGAAATTCAAACAGAAGAAGCAAGACTTTGGATCTACGAATCAAAAGCAAGGGAAAGGTGCTCCCAAATAGCATAACAAAGGACAGAGCCAAGGCATGGTGACTCAAGACAACCTGTCGAAGCCACAAGCAAATAACAACACCACAAAGCCAAAGAAGGAAATGGGAAAGTGGTGTGAGTTCCATAAGAGCTCCACTCACAACACGAGTGTCGGTCCAAGCAGTCGCTGGTGGCCGAGATGCGGGCTTCTGAGTCAAATGCATGCTCTGACTCTGAATTAGAACCTGACAAGGGGAATGAAAAAGGGAAACAGATTATTGATGCGGAGCCCAATGCCATTGTTTCCACTACAAAGATCCAAAAGGAGGAACCAGAAGATCCAGAGGAGGAACGTCTCTTCGATCCACTCCTAGATGTGGGTAAAGGGCTCCCCGGTACAGTTCATTGTCGACAATGGGAGCCAAAAGAACCTCATTTCAGTAGATGCCATGAAGCGGTTGGGCTTGCTGACCATAGCTCACCCACATCCATACACCATTGGGTGGCTTCACCAAGGACGAGATCTCTGCGTCAGCCAGCAGTGCCGCCTTCCCTATACCATCAAGCCCTTCACAGATGAGGTATTATGCGACGTTGCTCCTATTGATGTTTCTGATGTATTATTAGGACAACCATACTTGTGGAAGCGTCATGTGGTGTATGAGTCTTGGCCTCGTGCTGTTATTGTTACTTTGGGAAATAAGTTGTACAGAATACCAGAGGTACCACCTATTGCCGCTATCTCTTTGGTTACTGCAAAACAATGCAGTAAGCTCATTTCCCAAACTAGGAAATTTGTTTTCCTGATGATCCGCCCCCAGGGCAAGAAGAAGATTGTGGCCACGACCTCCAGACAAGGCTCCTCTGCACGACAACAACAAATGGACTCAGGACCCCGTGGAAGTGGGTGGCCTACCTCACCGCAGGGAGTTTCCTCACCTTTATGAGTCCAACCTGGAGTCAGTCAGACCCAGTCTTGCTCCCCAATGGTTTGATCTCTTAGCACTCAATTACAGATAATAAATCAGAGACCATTCAGACTCTTTGCAGAAGGGTCACGTCCGACCAAGTTCATCGCCCTGTGGGAGACCGATAATTTATTATTGTGAAATCATAGTTCTAAATTATCTCTTATTTTGTGAGTAATGTAATTTATTAATTGTAAGCAGATTCATTAAAAAAATTCAAACTGATTTTAGCATGAATGATGACAATTTATATATTAATTGGTTTTTAAGAGTATTTGTATTATGTAGGAGCACTGGAAAGAAAAATCAAGACTTCATTTTTTGTTTTCCTTATTTTATTGGGCTGAACTGGAGAAAATTGAATATGAATAGTGAGTTAATTGTAAGATCAATGGGCCAAGGCCATACATCAACATTGACCACGGTGGGGAAGTATAAAAGCATGGATATTCATGCAAGTATAGTTATTAATGTAAGATCAAAGTTAACTCTGGCTACTAAAAATGAAACAGATCCATCATGAAATAAAATGAAAAGTAGATGAAAAATGTACAATCATCCAATGGAGAGGGCAGCTCCTCATCATAGTTGAACTCTTGCTTCTGCCTTTACGCCTTAAACCTGAACCCTCAAATATTTTTGAATCATGTCTTTTCGTTGTGGAAAACCACTATTAAATATTCATCCAGCCAATCTTAAAATATAAAAAATAATTTTTTATTAAGTTGTTTTTAATAAATTGGACATGATGGATTGCAGAAAGTCAGGTATTTTTTAATCATGATGAGTTTAATCAGATTAGATAGATAAATTTTTCCTATAAAATTTTCTCGATCAAGTTATTCATTCATTGAACTTTGATTCATTCCTACTATTTTGATAACAATCCAATCTGAGTTGAATACTTTCTAGATCTTCCATTGTGTGGCATTCACTGGTTATCCAAAGGATTATCATAATCATGCACATACACTCTTCTTTTCTTGGTATCTTTGTAACTATGTTCAGCCTGAGTTCTATATTTTTAAATTATCATAATAGTTCGTGATTATTAGGCTTTTATTTTGTCTTTTAAGAATTTTAATTTAATTATTATTAATCATTAAATTTAAAAATATATATATATACATATATATATAGTTATTATAGTTATTAAACTTTCAATGGTACATCAACTTTCATACATGAGAAAATAGATACTGACAAATGGTACATCATGGCCTGATTAATTTCGCTCAGCAATTTCAAATGGTATAACATTTAGTCAACATTAATCATTAATTTCTGCACACAGAGACTAATTTCTCTGGAAGCCTGAAATTTCTTTGGCTTGTTATTCTTATAACTACATAGACATAATTAATAGAGAGATTGAGGACAGAAAAAAATCTAGTGCTTAGTCTCCACTACTCAACATGATTTTCTGAGAAATAATACATAGATTGATTTCTCTGAGTGCCTTAGCGTTCTTTGGCTCATTTTTTTAATCACAACAACAATAAAAAATGCACTAAGGATTTGTTCTTAGTCCGATTATGCAATTTTTATAAGACAGATTATGTAATATTAATAATAAACATAAATTTATCGCAATTTAGGGAAAGCTCGTTCATGTTTTTTTCTTTATATTGGAAGGTTACGTGATTTTTGAAGTAATTTTTAGTAGATCATAGCATATATTGAGGAAATATTAGTTTGACAAGAATCAATTATTTCTCTTGAAACTTTAGGTATTAAAAGTCCATGACACAGATATATCACACTCTAAAATCCAAAGAAAATGGAAGAGCGTTCAATTTTTTTAATCAAACTTTTATTGGTGAAGGGTTAATTTATTATGAGAACGTCATTAATGAAGTGCAAAATTTTAAACGTAACGTTTATTGACTAGAAAAATAATGACCAAAACGTCAAAAAAAATTGTGTGACGGGTAAAGAGAAATCCAAATTCCAACCCTGCCTACCACCTGTTGGTGAGTGGAGGTTATTCACTTTTCATTTACGGCTTACCAGGTTACTCATGTTACCAATATTTTCACGTGGCTCACTTTTAGGTGAATACTTATTGTACTTCTTCTTTATAAAGAACAATTGGTAGATAATTGTATTATTTGAAATCTATAACAAATCCAGGCAACAAAATTACAACAAATAGAAAATTATGCAAAAAATTCACCAGGGCACTAATGTGTGCATACCCTATCATTTCTTAGATCCTTATAACTTACCAACACCTACTATATTGGTATACACATAATATGGAATTTACCTGAAGTATTTCATATGTATCTAGAAGTAAATAAGTTGTATGACAATTGTTATGGCAGATATAAGATGTGTATTATAGTTTATATTTCAATTTTTCTTAAGTAGCATGCATGTGCGGTCCATATAGTGATTACAATTACCAAATATATTTCAGTGAAGATGTGAAGATGATCTCTCATTAGGTCATAATTACTTAAAGCATCATTAATTAGCTTTCCAAATGAATAAAATATGTTAACAAATTAGTAAAAACTAGGGAAAAAAATCATGCTTTAAAAAAATATGGCACAATGTGTCACAATCTGAGATTTATTTAATTACTCATCTAGTGTCTCTACAACATATATATGATCACCACTACCATAGAAATGGGACATGTGACCATCATTTTGGTTTCGCGAATGACATTCCACATCATGAGCATTGTTTAGGGTTGATTGTGTTGTTTTTTTTAACTGATATTTGCAATTTTATAAATTACTGTTTGTTTATATTCATTAAGTCCATGATGTATGGATATTCCTTATCATTTCTTAGATACTCACAACTTACCAACACCTAATAGTTGCACTGTACACATCATATAGAATTTACCCCTAGAATGCCAAATGTATCCCTACATTCAAATTCGTTCTTATGGCAATTGTTATGGTGCATATATGATGTGTATTATTGTTTATCTTATAATTTTGTTGAAGTAGCATACAACAATTTACATAGTGATATGAGAACCACTCTCTAGAGTATACATCGATTTTGTACACATGGCTTTTCAGTTTCTTTTTAAGATATATCATTGGTGATGCTCACATTATTATATAATGAACCATTAAGTTGAACTATGAAATTATTCCTCACAACACACACACACATATTGATGAATTAATATTTTTTCTCATATAATTTTTTTAATCTATTTTGAAAAAAAAAAAAAAATTATATATAATTATTTCTAAGAAGAACAAGAGAGAGTTCCTTACCATATCTTCGTAAAACATATAATAGCAACGTTTGGAGACAACCGTCGCAATAGCGACGCTTTGGGGCATAGTTTCACAATTGCGACGTCTTCCTCCAGACGTCGCAATTGCGACACTTTGTCTAAGTGTCGGTATTGTGACACTTTTCTCTAAATGTCGGTATAGCGACGGTTTCCCAAGATCAATGGACCAAAGTGAACCTGATAACTTACCTTTTCCCCGCACCTTTCCTTTTGATCGTGGCCATTCGCTCGTTGAATCCAGATCCGATGGCGCTAATACATTTTCGCGCTCATAAAGTAATCGTTTGATGTTTTGGCAAAGCTGCGCGAAATGGGTGGTTTTTCCAAACCACCCGCGCTTACGTGTCACCACCACGTTGTATCGCGTTCAAAAAGCTAGTTTCTGCTTACCACCATTTACCCTCGCGAATACCACTGGCGGTATTCCCTAAACCTCACCTGTTTAACCCAAGTTTAATGTCATTTAACTATGGTTATACCATCGTTTAATACATTAAAATTATATTTTTCATTCAAATTTTCACCTTTTCACTTTAAACCTGTAAAAACATTGCAGAACCGTTTTTCCTCAAAATCACGCCGTTTGAACCCTGAGAAACTTTGCAGAGCCATTTTCAACCTACCAGTACCATTTTTCGATGCCCATTGCCCTGAATTTCCATTACAAAGTACTACATTTTCCTCTGCGAAGCCATTTTCAAAAAATTGAAGACTGAGCACCTCGACAACGCCTTCAACCGAATTCCGCTGGTTCTCCAGGTACTTTTCTTTGAGCTTGCCCTCTGAGATTTCAAAATTCCTATCAATTTCAAATAATTACCAAAGTTATTGCAAAAAAGTGTCCATTTTTCAGGGGAAACTCTGTCAAAATTTCCCTGGAATCCCTAATTTCCCTTTCTCGCAGTTTTTTCCATACCCTGGTCCATTTTGATGTTGAAATCGATTTTAAATACACATTCTGAGCTTTAAATTCCTTTCATTTCCTAAAACCCCTGCTCAAAAACCCCATTTTCAGTAGAAATTCGCCAAGAAACCCCTGTTTCTCGTAAAGGAACTTAGCAAACCGTTTAAGCTTGCTTCGTTCATATTAAAAATGACCAAGAAACAGGTAACCCCCGAGAATGGAGGCCCAAAATCTCAAAAGAAGTCTTCTGCAAATATTCCTCAGCCTCTGTCCTTCAAAATCAACAAACCAACTCCTACACTCACGGCTGATTCTACAGATGTGGTCAGACCAGTCCAGCCTCCAGTCATTTCTCCAGAGAACAACCCTTTAGTTCATCTGGACTATAGAATACTAGACCATAATGTAGAATTTAACCTGCTTGATGTCTATAATTGGTGCTATGGCAAATCAGTGGAAAAGGGTGACAAATATATTCCAATTTGGGAATCCAATCTGCCTAGATATATTTTCCCTCTCACTCATTATGTTCCTGACTTTATCAAATTATACCAAGCCTATTATATGCCAGAACAAAGATGTGTTGTAAACAAAGAAAAAAACATCATGTTTTACATCACTGAAGAGTCGATAAATTCCATGCTGCAAATGAATCATGACCCCAATTCTGCTTCCCTATCAATAGAAGATTTAACCCAACTATATCTTGACTTGGATTTCAATACTAGATTCAAAATATACAAGACTTTTTGTCCAAATCAAGTTGATATTCCTAAGTTAAATCCTCCTTTCGACACCATTGATTTCTCAGATGAAACTAGACATATTTTCTCAATGCTCTCCTTCATACTAGGATACACCAGTGATGAATTCACTAATGTGGTTATCCTAGGTTTTATGTCAACTCTAAGCCCTGGTCAATCACCATCCATTCAGTTCAATTTTGCTAGATTTATTGCTGAAAGTATGCATTATCAGTTATCCAAATTATCAGAAGAAGGAGTTTTTAGATACTCCTCTTATCTACTCCACCTCTTCCTATATTATCAAATAGATAAGTTTCCAATTGAATGTCAGAAAGTGGATGCAGAAGGAAAAGTTCTATCAGTAGTATTTTGGTCATCTATTCTAAGGAAATGGAACAAAGAGTATAGTTTTACAGATTTCAGTGACTCATTTATAGCCCCTGCTATGTATCTCTTGGAAAAAGAGGAGATCCCTAGGATCAATGATGAGACAAGAAGAATTCTGCAGTTATCAGAGAGCTACAAAACTGCAGATTGGTATTTATATAAAAATCATACAGAAATCAGACTGTATGGCTCATCCCTGGCCCCATATAAGCTACCTAGATTTCTTACTACAAGAATATTTGCTTTAGAATATCTGAGATAACTATTGAATGTAGATGAAATCAACTTCATAGCTTCCAAGAAAAAGACCCAATTTAAGCTGAAAAATCAAATTGGGCCATTCATTGTGAATAACAGAGAAGCTTCCAATGAGATAAATGTCAAACTTAAAGAGTATAAGTTCCAATGTATTTTTACATGGAAGTATGACCCACAAGGTATTTTGAGTGCAATAAGGGTAAAATGTAAGTTGCCTGTTCACTTGCATGATCCTAAGCCCCATATTGAAAGATATGTAAATAAAATTGAATGGGAGCCAAACACCCTATCTGATGATGATTCACAAGCAGTACAGGTAATACAGGTAGACAGTGGCAAAGGCAAACAGATTGAACAGACACAGGTGGCTTCTACAAGCAAAGATACTGATAATGTACATAAAAGAGACAGAGAAGGAGATAGTTTCATAGCTGAGACTATTGAGGACATAAAATTCAGAACTCCTTATAGTAAAAGAATAAAGTCAACAGAAGAAGAAAAGGATAAGGCTGTAAATATTGATATAGATGATGAAGCAACAAGAATAGTCACTCAAACATTAAAAGAGCTTCAAAATGTAAAAATTGGAACACAAAAAAAAGATAAAATCATGAAGGAAAACCAAGCTACTGTCGATTTGCCTCCTTCTTCTCAGGAAACTGACAATACAGAGTCAGAGATTCAGATCAGATTCAGACAGATTAAAGAGAAGAATGAAGAGATCAAGAATCAAGCTCATTCTAGATTTCTTAAGGAAAAGCCTGGAAACAAAGACAGGCTTCTTTCAACATTTGATTATTCATCCAATAAATTGGTAATGTCATTCTTGAAGCCTACAGTGGCTGAGCCAAAATTAGTGGAAGATTATTCCAAAACAGATTTTGAAGTGGATGCAGATGCCATTCATGAATTAGATCAAATTGAATTTCATAGGAGCAATACTGAAATGCTATATTCCAAAATTTTCATTAGAACTATGAAATCAATTAGGCTTGAGAAAACAGTGCTCAACCTCCAAAATCAAATGAAGTTGGACAAAGCCTCACTGTATGCTAATAATTTAAGAATAAAAGCACTAGAAGATATAGTGATTGAAGCAGGGGGTGACCCAGCCAACATTGAAGGGGAAAAAGTCTTAATTAAACAAAAAAATGAGGATATAGCTGCTCTTAGAAAATAGTTGAAGTTGCCTCAGAGTGAAAACTCTCAAGCAAAAGAAATTCTACAGCAAAAAATAGAGAATGATGATTTAAATCAGCTTGTACATCAAATGACAGATCAGATAAAAACAATGGAAAGTCAAATAGAAGCTCTAATGAAAGAGAATGAAGAACTAAGAAAAGCACAACCAATGGTCATTCCTACAGTGATCCCCACGGTAAACACTACTATACCATCTACTTTGGCAGAACACTTAGCACCGAAAGGAGTACTGGCAACTGCAGTGCCAATTACTTCTCTAATCTCTGCCTCTTCTTCTTCATCCTCACAGAGGAGCACACTACAAGACCAAGGTAAAGAGATTCTTAGTTTGAAAGGCATTATTAAAAATTTAGAAAATTCCAAAAATGATGCCTTGATTACTTCTAAAGGACATGAGCAAAGGGTTGATCGACTACAAGAATAGGTAAAGATTCTGCAAGCACAAGTAAATCTTACAAATCAAGTGGCCTATATAAAAAATCATTTATGGACCAAAATTATTGAAGGCATTCATTCTCAATGGCCTTCAATTAGGATAATCTATGAACAAAGGGAGTTACTTCAAGTTGCTTGTGCAGAGATTGACAAGACTAAGAGGGAAATTGACAATAAACCAGCCCAAGCAATCCAACTCATAGCTTTTTTAAACAGTAAAACCAGGTAAGATTTGGAAGAATTGAAAATTGTTGATAGAACAGAAACCATTCTTCAAATCAAAAAGGTCCTGAACAAAAGAAACATAATGAGTAATCTAGAGGACCGGTGTAAAGACATGAGTGTATCCATCTCAATATTTTTAGCCAAATACAAAACATTGTCAGAAGCAGGTTTGCCTGATATTCATGCATTGAATGACAAGTTAATGCCTCAGAAATATTATGATCTAAAAATCAGAAATCATGCAAAAGAGCAAGCCAGACAACAACTGCCTCAAGGATCACCAACAGGCAAAATACTTCTTCGGTATTTTGAAAATCTGTTCTTTTTAGATAATGAGATCAGGCATATGTTCACTATCAAGCCTAACTTTTCCAAGTATACAGAGGCAGATGAAAGTTACAGAAAATTGAAGACTATGAAGATCCCCTCTGCAGAAAAGTGGCAAGAATTCACAGATCTGTTGTGAATTTAATGGATAAAAAATAGGAAATTCACTTGGAAATTCATTTTTTACTGTTACCTCAAATGGTAAAAATATAGGGTTAAAGTGCACAACAACAATCAGTTCAAATTAGAATAATCAGTTCTATTTTTGCTTGTAAAAAGGTAACAGCTTGCAAATTGTTTTGCAGTTGTCCCTCTTTTTAAGTTTTCTTTTCTATTCTTTATTAAAACATTATCTCAATTCCTGAGATATTTTGTAAACAGTTTTTTGTATAAATACTTCACAATTCGAAGTATTCAGTGTGAATAAAATTTCTCAAGACAACCATAGTCTTATTTGTTGGTTATATTGAATTTGGTGAGTCAATTAGTGAAAGCAACAAACTGGAAAGAGAACAGAGACATCATAGCTAAGGATTCTCGTGGTGACAAGATAAGTCTCATTTCTTTCCTTGTTTTCAGTGTATTTCTTTAAAGTTTACATTCATTCATATTATGTTTTTCTAGTCTATAATGATCAACTAAGGAAAAATTAAACATGATTAGTGATAATAAGCTCCCTGTTTTGAAACTTGTTGGCATTTTAATGTTTTCTACTTTGTTCGTGCTCTCTACTTGGCCATTGGCCTGTGGGTGATATGGAGTTGTAATCTTGTGCTGAATGTGGTAGTTTTGCAATGTTTCAGCTAATTTATTACCTACAAATTGTGGTCCTTCATCTGTGATAATGTCCCTTGGGAGACCATAGCGCACAAAGATTTGGAAAAGAAACTGTACTACAGAGTCCTCTGTAGCTTTTGAAAGTGCCTCTGCTTCGACCCACTTAGTGACATATTCGGTTGCAACTAGGATGTATGTTTTTTGGTTTGAGGGAGGACTAATAGGGCCAAAAAAATCAAGTGCCCAGCGTTCAAATGGTTCAATCACTAGTTGAGGGTTCAAAGGCATTTCATTAGACTGCCCAGGGCGTCCTGCCCTTTGGCAGCTATCACAGGCCTGCACGAATTTTTTGGCATCCTTAAAGATGGTAGGCCAGTAATAGCCTGTTCGTAAAACCTTATGGGCAGTTCTATGGTTCCCAGTTAGATCCCCTTCTTCAATCTTCTTATCTGTAGCTTAAGGATTCTTAAGTTCCCTTTTGCTCAGATTCCATCCACTCCATCAAATCAAGCCTATACATAGCCTTAGAAGGTCACCTATCTTGCCCTTAGCACATTTGCATCTCTGAGCCTTATTTCTTAGTTCTGCTTGCCTAGAGAGTTGACTCCATTGCCCAATATTATGGTAGATCCTTCTCGTTTACCTTGAAATCTCTTTATTCCCACCAATCTTTTAAAATCAAACCCAAATACACAATCATAGCTAGCCTAATATATGTTACTAAAACAAAGCTAAATCATACGGAGAGATCCCTCTCTGGAGTTCAAGAAGGCTAGATCTTGAATTCCCAAAGTGGTTCTTGGTTACCCCTGGTGTTCTTAACTACAAAAATCCCTATCCCACAACTTGAGAATTTAGGGTGATAACAGGACTTGGGGGTATTATGATCCTTGGAGGAAACTCCCACAGCTAGAAGAGTTGACAGAGAAAATTGGATCGAGTACAAAGGTGTGGCAGGTGGGTTTTACCCTGCACCAATTGTTATGGTGCATATATGATGTGTATTACAATTTATCTTAGAATTTTTTTGAAGTAGCATACAACAATTTACATAGTGATATGAGAACCACTCTCTAGAGTATACATCGATTTTGTGCACATGGCTTTTCAGTTGCTTTTTAAGATATATCATTGGTGATGATCACATAATTATATAATGAACCATTAAGTTGAACTATGAAATTATTCCTCACAACACACACACACACATATTGATGAATTAATAATTTTTCTCATATAATTTTTTTAATCTATTTTGAAAAAAAAAAATATATATATATATATATATATATATATATATATATATATATATATAATTATTTCTAAGAAGAACAAGAGAGAATTCCTTACCATATCTTCGTAAAACATATAATAGCAAGAAAATTAATCTATTGAAATTTCATTTCCAAACATATTCATGGAGTAAAATGAAGATTAAAAGGAGATATTCAAGGATTTACCATAACATCACCTCATAATTAAGAATGTAAATGTACAATATTGATGATACATAGGTTAGGAGAAAAATTGATCTATTGAAATTTCATTTCCAAACATATTCATGGAGTAAAATGGATTAAAAAGAGATATTTATGAATTTACTTATAACATCACCTCATAAAAGTGTAAATGTACAATATTGATAAAATTTATTTATATATGATAAATAATAAACCTTTATCTCACATGTATCATATAATCTTATAAACAAACAATTGCACCGGGGGTGCAATCCTCAAACCTTTTAAACTGTCTAATGTATATGTACCTATTTAAAGTATTTGGGGCCCACATTACAAATGCCCAAAGTGAAATATTTGTGGATATGTTATATATGAGCCAATGGTTTAAATAACTATTGGGTGGTGAAACAAAACTTATAACAAAATATTAATAAAACTATATCATACGTCCGAACTTCAAAAAAAATAAACCCGATTTCAATCACAAATTCGCGTTCCAAAATAGCCTGCTGATGTCACCCTAATTTGTGACGTGAAAACTTCATAGAATACGCCATATAAAAATTCGGGTCCGTTTTTTGGCTTTGCGTACGAAGGAAAACTGTGACGCGAAAATCAAATTAATTCCGCCCTATAATGTTTCGGGTCCGGAATTCCACAATGCAGACGGGCCAAAAAATAATGCGATCAAATCGCCTGTTTCCACGTGGATGGCTGATTTGGTCTGTGGTCTGTGGGACCACGTTCCTCTGAATTAAAATCTCCCGCGTTTACTATTAAATTGCTCTGTTTCCAAAACAATACAGTGTTCTGTTTTTAAGTGTGCAGGGACTGTGATTTCAAAACCAAAATTGATTGTTCATCAGTTTTAGAAAGCGGCTGTTTAACAGAGCCAGTCAAACAGATTTAGAAAGAAGCCAGAGGACAGGGTAGTTGAAATTAATATTTCAACATCCCTCATTCACTGAGAATACCCTCCTTGGTGCCTTCTTCGCCGGACTACGATGTGTTCATCAACAGTCATGAACCCAATGTCCGTTTCTTCGCCAGGAATCTTCACAACAGTCTTATTTCCAGAGGATTGTGAGTCTTTCTCAATAGCATAGAATTGCAGGCTGGACAATCCATACCTTCACAAATCAAAGACGCAATTAAAGGAGCCTCTCTCATTATTACTATTTTCTCTCCAAATTATGCACAATCGCAAAGGTGCCTCCATGAACTACTCCTCGCGTTGCTCTGTAAGCCGACCATTTTTGCAAAGGCATATAACTGTCATTTATTGCATATAAGTGTCGTTATACCGACGATGGCCAGAGCGTCGCTATTGGGATCGATGCCTCCAAACGTCGCAATTGCGACACTTAGACATTGTGTCGCAAACAAAGCATCGCTATTGCAACGAATGCCTCCAAACGTCGCAATTGTGACACTTTGTCTAAGTGTCGGTATTGCGACACTTTTCTCTAGACGTCGGTATAGCAACGATTTCGGGCGGGATTGAAACAATTTGGGGAAATTTCTGACATTTGGTCAAAAGTGTCAGAACCAAGTGTCGGAATTTCCGCCAAATGTACTAGTGGAGACAAATACTCCTAGTTTTTAGCTAAAATAGGGGGGATTGTTTCTAAATTCCCTAAAATCTAGGTAATGACTCATTAGGTGCATTTATGAAGTGTTTTGGATCAGGTTTCAACCCATTGAGGTGGCATATTCTCTATTTTCTATATTTCCTCCAAATGAAGTCATTTTATGGGTTGGATAGTTGATATTGCAGTGTGGAGATTATGTACATCTTTTAACAGTGAAATCAAAGACATGTTGCAACTATAATTTAGAGACTCCAGTGGTATGCTTATTAGAATTTTATTTTCTCATTAACACAACCAATTTGAATGTTTATGCTTCCATGAAATCACATGTATGCTTCTATATCATAAATCTTATGAGTCTATAAACATAATTATTACTTTTTTTGCTCTGTTTTATAATATTTTCATAAATTTGTTTTACTTCCTCTGATGAATGAACTCATGTAATGTGCTCATTATGACTCTCTCTTTTGAAGCCCTATACCACAATCAAAATTTAAGTGTGTTTCTAAGTATACCTACCTGGCCTCAATTTCATCTCTATAGTTGTTTATTTGAAATGAGACCTTGAAACCTAGACCTAGTTCCTAGACTAATACTCCATGGCTAGCAAATTCAAACAAAACCCTAATAAAAATCACTGAGCTTATATCTACCCTAATATCATTTCCTTTCCATTCACCTCATTGATTGTGAAATTGACATTGAGAGAGCCCTCTCTGGTTTGGTAGGGCTAGCTACCAAATCTAAAGGTTGGTTTCAGGTTACCTCCTTCAGTATCTTTTCTCATCCTTGGGAAACAGAGGGAGTGATAAAAGGAGAAACACAAGAAGACCATAGTGGATTGAAGTCCCTAAGTATTTGAGGAGCAGTAGTGGGAATATTGAGAGTTTTTCACAAGTGGAGCTTTGAACAACTCAACATGAGTCTCGATGTGTTGATGCGTTGATGGACGAACGATCAACTAGAGAGCAGATTGAAAGCTGAGGTTCAATGGCCAAATGGACTTGGTGTATTGGTAGAGGAAGGATCTGCAAATAGAGAGCCGAAGGATCGGAAAGGTACAGGGTATGAACGAGAGGAGCTGACAAAGTCGACTGCATCAACAAGATGGTAAGTGTATCTTGTTGAGGGAAAATTGGTCATCGATTTACTAACACCAAGCCCAGTTTGTATCTTGTACTAGTGGATGATTGAGGGCCATTATCCCTGGTACAGGAGCCCTAAAATATTTTATTATATGTTGTTTAATATAAAGAATTTGATTTGAAAAATGAAAATATATATATATATATATATATATTATGTGCATGTGTGATTTACTGTTGTTTATATTCCGTTGTGTAAAGTAGTTCTTTCGAGATTCTTGGTTTGGTAGTGTTAGATATTTTAAGACTCTATCCTAGACCCAAGATCGTGGAAATTCAACATGGTTTGAGAGCCTATATGAGCTATTTTGAGGGTCATTGAATCAAAGTGTGCACAATGAAGCAACTTAGAGGGAGTTGTGGGCGTCTAGATCATGGAGCAGAGGGTTCAACTGAAGACATGGAGATGTGATCTTGACTAGCTTGGAAACGAGATTGGATGGGAGTTCTGGTGGATTGGTGGTGAGCCCGGTGAACAACATTTTGTTTTAGGGCAGATTTTTGATCATGGACTTCCGTTGATTTTTCATTGATGGTTGGGACAACTCGAGGGTTTCTTTAGCTTGGAAGAGATCGGGTTGATCAATATTGCTTCATGTGATGGAATTCAGATTGGCAGGCTATAATCTTCATCAAATCATGATGTTCCATATCTGAGATTGGATGGATTTGCATGAGTGGTATTTGATCCAGGAGGGTGAGTGCTTACATGACTAAGCACTGGACATCGTGTAGGCTCAGAGGGAGTCTAGCCTTAGAGGGAGCAGCCCTATGGAGGTTTGGGATCTTTAGGTTCAGATGTGATGCGGCAAAGGCACTACTGAGATTGCTGGATTCATTCTACAAGGTATGTTGCAGTGATGGATGCTAGATAGGCTAGTGAACCAGATGATGATGATTACTTCCTAGTCTTGGAAATACCTCCCTCGCTAAGAGGGAGTGTTGATTTTTTATAGCTTGGGAGGTACTCCAAGCCCTAGGGTTCAGGGATTGGAGGGAAAAGCGCCACAAGAGTCACTTGTGGGCTTGGAACCCAAGCTTGGGGCTTTTCACCAATCATGTTTGGGGAATTTCCATGGAGAAATTTGGAAATTTGATGGAATGAGATGATAAAGGGTGGAAAGGAGAATCCAATGCTTTGAGAATCATAAAATTTGGAGTTTTCCTTAATGAGATATGAATTTTTCAAGTTTATGAGTGTGTTTGTACCATAAGTTTCAAGGTCGACTTGAGTAAAATAAGCCTCTTGACAAGATGGAGAAGTGATTAGATGATGTTTTGGAGGATCCCTCTTATGTGAATAAATAAGAGGTGAGGAGGAGGCATTTCCTCATCCATTTGTGCAACACACACAAGGAAGAAAGCACTCGGTGGAGGAGAGGGTTTTTTGTTTAGGCTGCAACAAGAAGAGGCTGACCAGTGAAGGAAACAAGGGTTATTTTAGGGTCGTTTTTGGGTAAACACATAGCTGGAAGGGAGGTCGAGTATCTTTATAGAGGGACGAGGAGAAAAGTGGAACAATCCTCTAGAAGGGCTGTCGCTTGCCTATTCTAAGGGTTGTAGGGCACCGCTATGATAAGAGGGGGGCATAGCCCTTGTTAAGGGCTAGAAGGTTGCCCAAGATTACGGCGAAGGGGAAAACCTGCCATTAGAGGAAAACTGCACCCATTTAAGGAAAATATGGACAACGTGTAGGGTTTTTAGGGATTTTGTTTTTATGCCTTAATCATGCCCATATTGCAGAATCTGAGCAGACCTCATACAATGAGATTATGACAACGTTCTTGTAGGTTTTGGGTCGAATATTTGACCAGATTTGTATTAGTTTACCTTGTAGCCTATGGAAACCATTTGTTGGGGTTGTCTTGGGTGTTAAGAAAACCCAACTAGGAGACGATCACACAGTGGATAAGTATC
This sequence comes from Pinus albicaulis, assembly GCA_034641835.2. Lineage (NCBI taxonomy): Eukaryota > Viridiplantae > Streptophyta > Pinopsida > Pinales > Pinaceae > Pinus > Pinus albicaulis. The sequence goes on from CM076572.1 coordinate 738,512,634, forward strand.
CTAGGAGAGGAATAGTGGAGAATTTCGTTGGCAACAATGTGATAGGGTTTCCTAGATGATTGGATGCCCTAACTTGGAGCATTTTCTGCAGTGAGAATTGATCACTTTTGGACTGTTAGAGGGCAATGTGAGAGTGGATCACGCGTGGAAGTGATTGGGAATTTTTGGTATGTCGAAGGACAACATGATAGTTCCCAAGTTGGATCGTGATGTGCAACACTTTGATGGACAAAAGTAGTTTCCAAAGTGGCAGTTGATGAGCTCAAGGGTCTGATCAATGAGGAGCAGTTTTTGCAACCCTAGACTTATGTGTGGAGAAGTACTTGTATAACAGATGATGGGCAGTCTCCTAACTCGTGTTCACTGTGGGAGATGGACATATTGTAGTGATAGGTGGAAACCCTCCATATCTAATGCTGGTCTTCAATGGATCAGTGTAGGAAGACCATAGTGGACTAAAGTCCCTAAGTAGTTTAGGAGAAGCAGTGGGAAAATTGAGCGTTTTTCACAAGTTGAGCTGGGAACAACTCACCATGATCTTAACTTATGTAGAAACGCAACAGAATACATATATAAGAATAAACACAAAAATACTGTAGAATAAAACTTCATTTCATTAATATCAAAGAACTGAAATATGCTTACTTACAAAATAAACTAACTTGCACAATGTAGCTTATCTCTGAGAAGAGATGTGGCGGCTACATGCCTCTAAACTATGTTACAATGAGTCTAAGTGGCATTTTTTATTATTGAGAAACAAAGATAAACCCTAAACATCCAAAAACCTAACCCTAGGAGATGAAGCGCCAAACTCTTGTGGGCCCCATTGGGGTAAGTTGGAACGTCAACTTCCTGGGGTCGTAACTTTGGCATACGATCTTTGTTTGGCTATAATAATACCTCGTTTTGAAGATATCAAAGAGGAGGCTAAAAAAAACAAGAAAAATAGTGTGGGAATTTTCCAGTCTCTTAATTTTTCCTTAAAAAACGTATTTTAGTCCCTCAAAATGGCTCCAGAAGTTTAGGACCCAACAAACTGCTAAAAATAGTAAATTGTGCTAAAATTAAGGAAACTGAAAAAAATGAAAGAAACAATGTTGGGGGCCTAAGTGTAATATGTTGGTAGCCACCAATATCAACCTGGATCAATCCTACCCCCTTAGGAATTAATTTCCCCCTTTGCGTTGAGTGCCTCCATGAGATGGGGGAACTTCTGCTAAATATAGTCCCTAGTGAGCCACTTGCCTTGGTGCAGGAGATGGCCAGCTTTGACAACCCTATATATTTGAATCTTCTGCTGGCTAGTGTTCTTGATCTATGTGTCCATGATATCATCAGTTGTGGCATGTTCCACGTAGTCATATTTTATATCTATTGGTGTGAGTTGTTTTTCAATGTCACATGTGCCCAATAATGGTGGAAAGTATGGCCAAAGGTAGTCCACATCGAACACTGGGTGCAAGCCAAGGAACGGTGGAATGTTGAGCTCAAATAAATTGTCTCCTATAGCCTTGTTGATGGTGTATGTCCCATATCGGAGCAGGCGAAGCTTGTGGTGGGGTCCAACAAGGTGCTCCTTCTGCAAATGTAGCTAAAATTTGTCGCCCACCTAGAACTTGTGTGGCACCCAATGATGATCATTCTACTGCTTGTACTTAGCATTGGCTCTGTCCAATATCTCATGGACCTACTGGCGGGCGTGCTGAATGTGCTCAATGAATTTGTTTGCCCTGTCAGATTCAAATTTGACATGAGTTTAATATGCCTGAGTAGCTGCAAATGGTATGACCACATCAATGGGGCATAGTGGTTGGAATCCCAATCCCACCTAAAAGGGGTTGTGGCTAGTTGAGCTATGGAGAGCTCGTATGTAGCTATGCTAGAGATAAAGAAGAATTTCATCCCATGTATGAGTATGATTTTAGTTGTACATGCGCAGAATGTGCACATTGATCCTTTTGATGACATCTGTTTGTTCATCAGTTTGGGGGTGGAAAGTTGTGGACTTAGTGAGTTTGGTATCCAACATCAACCAAATACTTGACCAAAATGTACTTAGGAACCTGATGTCCTGATTTGAGATAATGGACTGTGGGATCCAAAAGTGCACCCACACTCGTTCAAAGAAGAGTTTAGTAGTAGCTTCTACTATGATACTCTTCTTGTAGGTCGCCAGAATGACCATCTTACAGAATTTGTCGACAACCACGAAACCATAGTCATTGACATGCTTAGTATAAGGAAGGCTTGAAATTTAATCCATGATGATGGATTCCCAAGGTCAACTAGGAATAGGAATATGAGTATATAGGCCTTACTTCTTAATGGTCGGTTTTGCAATGGCGCGGACAGTGTAGGATTTGATGTACTTCCCAGCATATTGTCGAAGGTTCAACCAATAAAATACTTCTGCAGTACTACCACTGTTTTCTCTACCCCTAAATGTCCAACGACCCGGCTGTAGCACGCTTCCCAAATCATCTTGGCACGATTGCTTGAAGGAACATAGAGGTGTCCCAGTTGGAATGACAGTGCATCTTGGAGGTGACAATTCATAACTTTCTTGCCTTCAAGGAGCTTCTGGTATGTGTTTTCGAATTCTGGATCACTCTTGTAAAGAGTTGGCCACCCCAAATTATTGTGCCCACAAGAGTCGAGCACAATGGTCAGCGCCATGACCAGCGGTCGACTGAGGAAATATACAACATTGTTGGTGCTACCCTTCTTGTACTTAATGTTTAGATGGAACTATTGCAGGTATGTGGAATATTTCTTATGGTGATCATTCTAAAAATTCTCTTGTGTCTATATGTGACTACAAGGGTCGGTGATCTGTGTGGATGATTGTTTACTTCCCCATAATGTAATGCTTCCAACGTTAGCAAGCCTGCACAATGGAATATATCTATTTTTCATAGGTGGGATAATTTCAGACTTTGTTTGAAAGTGTCTCATTTTTATATGCCACCAGATTCCCTTTCTGAGAAGCAACTGCACCAATAGCATAGTCGAAGGCACCTGTCTCGATCTCAAATGGTTGTTGCAAGTATGTTAATGTGAGCACTAGTGGAGAGCAGAGTCGATGCTTCAACTCAGTGAACAACTTCTATTGGGATTAAAATCAAAATAACTTTGCTTTCACCCCTTCCTTGGTGACCTGACTCAAAGGCCAAGTGATATGAGAGAATCCCAACACGAACCTGCGGTAGAAGTTAGTAAGACCTAGAAAGTTGTGGAGCTCTATTAGAGTGGTTGGGGCTGGAAAATCCCGAATTAAAATTATCTTGGCTGGGTCCACATGCACACCTATCTCATCGATGATGTACCCAAATATTGAACCTGGGTCATGCCAAAATTCCATTTATCTAAATTAGCACACAACTTGTGTTGTTGCAGTGTTTGCAGGACCTGTCGAATGTGGTGGAGGTGCTCTTCCCAAATCTAGTTGAAGATTAGGATGTCATCCAAATACAACACCACGAATGAGTCGGTGAAAGGTCACAAAATCTAGTCCATCATCCTCATGAAGGTTGTGGGGGCATTCGTCAACTCGAAAGGCATGACCAAACATTCAAAAATTCTCTCCTTCGATTTGAAGGAAGTGTTCCACACATTAGAGGGTTCGATTGGTACCTGGTGATAACTAGAATTCAAGTCAATCTTGCTAAAATATTTGGCCCCCTTGAGTTGGTCCAGTGGTTAATCAATGCATGGAATCAGATACCTATTCCATACAATGATCTTGTTTAGCGCACGATAGTTAATACAGAGTATCCAGGTCTCGTCCTTCTTCTGTATCAACACGATCGGGCTCCCATAGGGTGATGAAATTGTCCCAATACTCCATTTCTACAATAGCTCCTAAATCAGCCTCTTGATCTCATCTTTCTCCAGAATAGAATGTCGATATATCATCCCACCGGTTAGCAACGTGCCCAGGGTTAGATCGATGGAGTGGTTGACTTGACAGTGTAGAGGTACCCCTGCGGGAGAGGTGAAAATTTCCTTCTACTCGTCCACGACCTTGTCCATTTGTTGTTGTCGTACGAAGGAGCCATGTCTAGAGGTCATGGCCACAATATTCTTCTGGACCTGAGGGCAAATCATAAGGAAAACAAATTTCCCGGTCTCGAAGATGATAACACTGCACTACTTCGCAGTAATCAGAGAGATGGCGGTAAGCAGTGATACCTCACTATATTGTGAAAATTATTTCCCAAAGTAATAATAACAGTGCGAGGCCTAGATTCATACACAACATGTTTCTTCCACAAGTATGATTGGCCTAATAATACATCATGTTATCACTCCACCAGTTCTCCAAAGGCTGAAAAGGAGACCAACAAAGGTAACCACAAACCACTTTGACCTAATATCTAGCCCTACTAGGCTGAGAGGGCTCTCTCAATGAGATCACAGCCAATTGACTAGATTTTAAAGGATATTAGGCTAGGTATGTTTAGATCAGGGTTTTTTTTATTTCATGTTTTTGTGCTAGATGGTAGTTTAGGTCTAGGAAGACTAGGTCAGGGCTCTGAAAATCAAATTTGCAGAGATGTAATGGGGCAAGGTAGGCACATAATTTAGCACTTTAAAGGTATATTTTTGTATAGGGTATATTTATAGGGTTTTAAAATTATCATGAATCTCATGAATTTGTTTATATAAGAAGAATATGAACAAAAATGTGAAAGCTTCTCCAAAACAAAGCATTAAATCAATGAATTATGTTTATCATCTTAGAAATCAAACACATGTAGCATGAAAATGGAAATGGAAGGTACAATACATTAAAACATATGATCAGAAAAGGAAAAAAAATGATAAAGCACATACCACATGTATCGCACCAGAATAGTTGCAAACTCTGTCTATTAGTTCCTTGCAAACTCACAAATACACTAGTGTCCAAGCTCAATTCCATAGCATCCAACCTTTGAAATTGATTACAAAGTGCCTCATATAGTCACTGAGGTTGAAATACTCCCTTGGAGGTTTAATTTCTAACAATAAAATCAAAATACATGCACCTATCCAAAGTCTGCTACACACAAGGGAGGTTACTCAACCAATTCCTCCTTTTCCTAACCATCATGAGACATTTCCTCAGAGAATTAAATGGAGGATAAGACATCTAAGTAACCATATTTTTACCCATTTAAATTTAATTTTACCATTTACATTCATCTATTTTCACCCCTTTACTTTTACAAAATTGAAACTGAAAATTTTCAAAAATTACACAGTGAAAATTTCATGAAAATTATCAGAAATGCAGATGCGCGACGAGCTGTTGGAGGAAATTTTTAGGTGCCTTTCTAAAGTCCAAATTCAAATATAAGACCTATTCTGTAAATATGGGAGAGTGTAGAAGTCTTTTGAGTATTTTAGTATCCAAAATGACCCATTTTTGGCTGAGATGCAGCCATTTTCCCAAGGTGTCTCCAGGTGCGCAGCGAAAGTCAAAAAGGGAGCAAAATGTTGATTTTTGACGTCTTTTTTGCATTTTTCTCAAAATCGGAGCCCTAGAGAAAAATATGAGAAAATGGGTTTTGAGAGGAGGCCATAATATTTCTAAAAATTTCAACCATTTTCCATTTCGAGTCGTGAGGAAGAAGCGCAACATGAGCTCGTTGCGCTTTTGGACTTGATCAAATTTCTGAATTTTTCAAAATTGCACCAAATTTCACCAAAATGAAAAAAATGCTCCATTTCTTCTCAAAATTGGTCCAGAAGTTTCAAATTAGGTGCATTATGCTATCATGGATTCATAAGAAAGTAAGTTCAACTTACACTTCTCATCATGGTTGATTAGGGTTTCCTTTAGGTTATCTTGTAACTATTTGACCTTGACATTACAAAATTGATTTCGGGCATAGTAATGGTCAACCATGTGCTTATAAATCTTGTTATCCCCATTGGCCTTATCAAGGAGATTCTCCAAGTGTATGTTGACTTTCTCAAGCCAAAACTCCATGTTCTCATTGATCTCATTGGCAATCATGTCTTCAAAACTCAAGTCTTCATTTGTAGGGTTTTTCTCTCTTTCCTTTTGCAATGCTCTTTTGAGACCCATGGTCCTTGGCCTATTCCTTCTTACCTGTTGTTCATGCTCATTATGCTCATAAAAATATTCTATTTCATCCATTGATTTTCCTTTCACATCATACTTGATTTCCTCAAATTAACTTTTCTCCAAGGACAATTGTTTTGCCTTCAGCTGATGGTTTTCTTGCTCTAGAAATGAAATGATGAAATTTTCTCTTGCCAAGTTCTCTTGGAGCTCTTTGATTTGTGCAACCTTGTCTTTGATAATCCTCTCTATGTTTTCAGGATCATCACTAGCCTCCAAGTCTATTAGGTCTAATTCATGCTCTTCCTCATGCATGGATGTCTCATGTTGTACTGATGTTCCCTGCTCTGATGGTGTGGGCTTGGCCCCTTCCTCAATTTGAGGAGAAAACACAAGCCTATTGCCTCTCTTATATGTATGAGTGACCTCAGGCCTAGGTCTATTTGTCATTGATTCTTTGGGTGATTTAGTTTCCACCTTGATTGATGAACCAACCCCCTACATGGTAGGTGACATGTTTTGTTTGTGGTTTGGTGTAGTAGTTATGGGAATTTCAAAAACTACCTCAATGAAGGAATCCCATGTCTTCTTCTTCTCTTCCAGTTGATGGAGAATTACAACCTTCAACAAAATATGATGAAAAAGGCTAGGATAATTCTCTCTTCCTTTCAATTGCACCTTTTTAGACATCTTAATCACACTCCTATACAGGAAATTGTGAAAATTGAGATATTTAACAGCTGTGAAGTGCATGAGCAGTTTTATGTGGTATTGATACATCCTTGAAAATATGCCCTCGCATGTGAAAAATTTCATGACAGCCTTCTTTAATGGTTCATATCTCTCCAGCAAATATTTGAATGGGAAAATATGTGAATGAGCTCCTTTGTATTGTGATTTCAAGTAGGGTTTGTACTCTTCAAGATCTAGGTTCATGCCTTTGAACTAATTCTCACCATGATTGGTATTCCTATAGCATGAGATATGGCATCTACTGAAAATATGAAATCAAACCCTACAATGGTAGACTTTTATCCTTTTAAAGTGGTGGGAAACATATATGCGAGCTGCTCATGATAACCTACCTCTTGCACCTTTTAAAAAAACCCTAAACAATTGACATCTTCGAAGCATTTTTTGATGAATGGTGAGGAAATTATTTCATTGCAATTGGAGGGCTCAAACCTCAGTATTTTTCTCCCTTTGTTTTATTTTCTTTTCTCTAATGGTGATGAGTCAACTTCCATGATGAAACCCTAGATGATAGGAGGGAAAAAAAGGGAAAAAGGAGTAAAGTTATAAATGAGGGTGTTAGGGAAGGGGGATGGGAGTAGGAAAATTTAGGGAGATGGAAAGAGGTCTTAGGAATATTTAGGGAGTTAAATGGATTTAAATAAGTGAGGGAAATGGGCTAGGAAATTTAAACATTGTCCTAGCTAGGAAAATTTCCCTACTTGGCAGAATTGGGTTGGGGCTTATAGGGAAAATGTTAGAAATGAATGGCAATGGCTATGTAATGGATGGAAATGATATATCAACTAAAAATAAATATGTAGGGAAAATAAAACTAGGGTTTGGTGCATCGATTTATCATTTTGAAAATAAAACCATGAATCCTTAGCAAACCCTAGGAGAAAAAGTGTTTCATTAATTTCTCTTGATAAACAGTGCTAGGGTGGTATGAAAGGCTTTAACTTACCTTTGGAAGAAGATGGAGGGTGTAATGACTGAAGTGAAGCTCTAAAAAATCAATTTTGGTTGCCAAAATCCACTTCTACAATACTCTACCTCATGCACAGTGAAGGCCTCCTATGCACAGCGCCCATGCGCAGCACAATGCTTCTATGCATAGTGTTTTCCTTAGAAGCACAACGTAGTCTCTATATGTGCAGCGAGATCAATTTTTGTCAGTGAGAGGTAAAAACTAAAGTTTTTATTACCAATATGATATGATAACTCGATGATAGGAAAGAAAAAGAGTGAGGATGGGCCCCACATGTCTTTTCCAAGCATAACATGAACTTTGTAACCTTTGGACTTTGTAATTTTTGAAAATTTGTAACTTTTTGGAACCTTGTATTGCAGATTTAGGAACATGAAGTAATTATTACATATAGAAACAATAAATTACATTTTGAAATCAAACTTTCTTGAAGAAACTTTCCTATTACCACTCCTCCAATTGTCGTATTTTATGCATGAAATGACAATTTTGGTGACCCTAAAACCCTAATGAACTAAGGGAGACACTAATGAAGCTGAGTGATGAAAAGGACCAGCATGTGAAAATTTTGGAAGGAGTGGAAAATAATCCTAGACCTAATACCCAGTGACCAAATTTTTGCTTGAAGACCTGATGAAATGACAAAAATTTGACTATAGGACCCTAACGGGACATGATAAGAGCCTATTTGATCACTGGTGACAGGCTGTATATACTGACACTAGCACAACAAAATTTCAGCGGAGAAACATCACACAATACCTCATCTGTGAAGGGCTTGATGCTGTAGGGAAGGTGACATTGTTGGCTGACGTGGAGATCTCGTCCTCAGTGAAGTCACCTGATGGTGTACGACTGTGGGTGTGTTGTGGTCTTTAGGCCTAACCACTTCACAACCTCTGCTAAAATTAGGCTCTTTTGTCTCCCACTGTCAACAATGAACTGCGGCGGAGAACCCTTCTCCCACATCTGTGAGTGGAAGAGGCACTCCCCCTCCTTTGGATATTCGGGCTCATCCTTCTGGATCTTGGTGGTGGAAATGGTGGCACTGGGCTCTACACCAATAATCTACTTCCCTTTTTCATTCTCCTTATCAGGTTCTGGCTCATAGTTGGAGCATGCATCTGATTCATAAGCCTTTAACTCGGCCACTAGTGACTGCTTGGCTTGGCACTCACTCGTGTTATGAGTGGATCTCTTATGGAACTCACACCACTTTCCCATTTCCTTCTTTGTCTCCGTGGTGTTCTTATTTGGTTGCGTCTTTGATGGGTTTCCCTAGGTCTCCCCACCTTCACTTTTCCCTTTTTTCTGTGGTTTGGGGGCACCTTTCACTTGCTTCGGATTCACAGATCTAAATTCTCGCTTCTTCTGTTTAAACTTCTGCTCGATCTTGACAGCATATCGATACGCAACATTGAGCGAGGAGATGTCCAAGAACTCCATTTTGTCCTGGATGTACTTATTCGTGGCACTTGAGTACCAAATTCTGCTCAGAATCCTTGATTCCAGCTTTGTGTGTAGGGCATGAAAACCATTTGTGAACTCTAGCACATCTTGTTCCCTTCCCTACCGCAACATTTTCCACTTTATGTATTTGTATTCATAGCTACCGATAGGGTAATATTGTTCCTTGATGACATCTCAAAAATAATTCCAATTTGGTGCGACTGAGAATAGTGAGGGTTCCCCCTCGTCCTTTTTCTCATAGTAGGTTTCCCATGAGTCCTCGACATGGGGGGTGGCCTTCAAGAGTGAAAAAATAATATTTTCTTGGTTGGAAATTTCATGAACTGAAAAAAATATCCTTCCAACATATTTAACCATTTATCTATGGCATATGCATCTATCTGGCCTTCAAATATGGGAATGTCAAATTTAACTTGTACCTTAAAAGGCATGGCGCCTCTAGAGTGGTTTTTAGATGAAGATGCACCACCTATGCGTAGTCGTTGAAGGATTTGGGAAAAATTATCCATCATCGAGTTTCTTTGTTTATCGAGGGACTCCTCAAGCAATATTTTGAAAGGATCTCCTACTCCCTCATCTTTCTTTTCTTCCGCCATGGGAGGTCGTTGGGGTTTGCGAGGCTGATATTGCAAAGGATCAACTAGATCGAGCCCTAACTCCCTATACTCTGACCTTTTTTGGGACATGCAAAGAAAAACCAAGAAATATCAGATCACTCTAATACCATTGATCCAAAATTATGCAGGAACACAATAGAATACATGTTGGAACACCTAATCCTCAATGGGTAGGTGTGGAATGGGAAAAGTCACAATGGAGTCCAAGTGACCTTAGAATGTGAAACCAAGAGTCACACCATTGTACTATAAATGTACATCATGTATAATGGAAAAATAATAGAGCTGCACACTTATCCTTCATTGTGTATTGAGTCTCTTGTTGTGTGTGTTTATCTTTCTCATACACCATGTGTGTGTTTAACATGGTATCGGAGTTGAAACATTCATAACCAGTGCAACCTTGAGTGAGCCATTTGTGTTTATGGCCTGTGCATATCTGCACAAATTCTTGGCATTCTTGCAGCATTTAGAGAATTTCTGCAGCAGACATTTTTCCGCATTCAGAAATTTGTATTGAGAAGAAGCAGCATTCAGAAATTTCGTCTTAAAGAAGAGTAGCATTTGGGGGGCATTCTGCAGAGAAAGAGGAAGAGAGGAAATGAACATTAGAGAAAGAGGAAATGACATATGAAGAAAATGGGTTGTACACATAACGAAGAAAAGTGAAGTTTATATTGTGTGATTTGTGGCATATATAGAAGGGTGACTTTCTGAAAGAGTTTGTCAATCTGAAGACAAATTGGTCCTCATTTTGAATAGCAGTGGCATTCATTGTTTGAACACAAAATTTCTAATTTGTGGAGTTTCTCTTAATCTCTATTGCATTCTGCAGCAAGGTAAAGCATCCAAGCTTGTGAATATCTCCTCCTTTTGTTGATTTGAGTCGAGTTGTTTTTGGTGTCAAACAACTCTTTGAAGAAGAAAAATCAGTTGCCTTAAAGGCTTCTTGCACAGTGTTTTCAGTTGCACATTTACAAAATATTTTTGCAAATATATTGTATTGTATTGACATTGTATTGTGAGCGGATATTTCTCATTCATAGCTGCAATCAGTATTTGACTTGTTGAAAATTGTTGATGTAAGTCATTGTTGCTTGTCGGTTAGACAGTCAAGTCTATACCTTAAGGTCCTCCATGATTTGAGGAGCACATTTTGTACTTTGAGATTTCCATAGTTGGAACTTCTTTGGAGTCATTTGTATTTGTTGAAAGAAAGTTGAATCACATTTTAAATGGGTGAATTTTCGGTTGAAGCCGACACCCTTTATTTTTTGATCCTAAGTTGTTGAAAATGGCTAAAATCAATGAGGCATTAGAGTTGTTGAATAACCTCATTCATTCAAATGTTCATGATATGGTAAAAAGAGCAAGGATGCTCTTTGTAATATTCAAAGTTGTTTGCAAGATGCACAAGAAAAGATTGAGTTTTTGCAGTTGGAATCTCAGCTTTAGCAAGATGAACTTTAGCAAAGGAGTCACCATTCTGAACCTGTTTCTATTCAGAACATTGTGAAAGACTCCCATCAGTAGCAAGTCAGTAAAGTTGCAGTCTATTCACATTCAGTTCCTTGCACAAGAGCAGATTTACATGCAGATGCAGTAGTTCAACCTGCACTTCTCAAGCCCATCATCAGACCTTGGGAAGAGTTTGTCCACAACAAGCACAGAACTGGTCTTGGATATGACAAGGATGTGTCCTTTCATATTCCAGACTACACCAAGCCCATCATATTTCAGAGTGCCGGATTCCTATATGACAGTTCACCTACAGTTTTTCCAGATCCTGTTTTACTTCCACAACAACAGCAGATTGTAAAATGCCAACACTGTGATCAAATTGGCCATATGAAAGATCATTGTTTTGATCTTCATCCATGCAAGAACTATAGTCGACACACCCATTCTTCAGACAGATGCTTCAGAAACAAGCCTTCTACAAGAACAAAGATTCATCTTAGATGGATCGCTTCTTGGCAATGGGCATCAGCAGCCAAGAAGATGCTTAAATCGCATGTCAGAACATGTTCACGAATATTGAGCAAACTTGCAGTTGATTTTTCGCCATCATCTCACCTTGTCCCTAACAGGGGGGAAAATGGTGGTCATGTACAAGTTTCGACGTCAGATCAAGCAAGCCTAAGACACAATCTCTCATTCCATGTTCAGATTTGTAGCCAGAGACACATCAGTTCAAGCGAGCCTGAACCACAATTCGTCATTCCAAATTCAGAGATGTAGCCAGAGACACAAATTCCCATGAGCATGCCTTTGGTTGGTGGACAACCTTAAACCATCATCTTTGGTTGGTGGACAGCCTTAAACCATCACAGGTTGTATACCTCCCTTCTTTTAGGTTGAAGGTCTCCCTTTCATATATGAGGGACACTTCCTCTAGCAGAAACCTTCAGCTTCTTCCCAACTTTGGTTGAGTTCCAGGAAATTCTTCAAGCATTCCAGTGTTGTTGGTCATCCTTAAACCATCACAGGTTGTAGACCTCCCTTCTTTTAGGTTGAAGGTCTCCCTTTTTTATGAGGGACAATTCCTCTAGCAGAAGCTTTCAGCTTCTTGCCAGTTTCGGAAGAGTTCTGGGAACTACAAAAAGCATTGTGTTCCAGTGTTGGGGGTCATCCTTAAACCACCTCTTTTTGCCAACATTTCAGAGAGTTGATTCAACCCAAGTGCTGCCATGTATACTTTTCATATTTGTCTTACAACTCTCTTCTTGGACCTACACATACCCCTTCGGATTAAGGGGGGGGGAATGTTGGAACACCTAATCCTCCATGGGTAGGTGTGGAATGGGAAAAGTCACAATGGAGTCCAAGTGACCTTGGAATGTGAGACCAAGAGTCACACCATTGTACTATAAATGTACATCATGTATAATGGAAAAATAATAGAGCTGCACGCTTATCCTTCATTGTGTGTTGAGTCTCTTGTTGTGTGTGTTTATCTTTCTCATACACCATGTGTGTGTTTAACATGGTGTTTAACAATACATATATAATTATAAACACAGAAATGCAGCAGAAATAAAACTTCATTTCATTAATATCGAAGAACTGAAATATGCTTACATATAGAATGGAAATAAAATAGCTCGAGTGATGGTATATTATATCTAAGAAGAGATGTGGCGGCTACATGCCTGAACCGTGTTACAATGAGGCTAGGTTGCCTTTTTATGATTGAGAAACAATCAGAAGCCCTAAACATCAAAAAACCTAGCCCTAGTATATGAAGCACCAAAATCTTGTGGGCCTCGTTGGGGTAAGTTGGAATGTCAACTTCCCGTGTTCGTAATTTTGGCATATGACCTTTGTTTCGCTATCATAATACCTCGTTTGAAGATCTCAAAGAGGAGGCTAAAAACAACTAGTGAAAAAAACTGGGACTTTTTCAATCTCTCTATTTTTCCTAAAAACACCTTTTAGTCCCTATAAATGGCTCCAAAATTTTAGGACCTAAAAAAATGCCAAAATAGTAAATTGTGTTATAATCAAGGAAATTGGAAAACTGAAAGAAATAATGGTGGGGGTCCAAGTGGAATAGGCGGGTGGCCACCAATATCCACCTAGATCACAACAAGAGTCTCGAAGTGTTGATGCATTGATGGAAAAACGATCAACTAGAGAGAAGATTGACAGTCAAGGTTCAGTGTCCGGATGGACTTGCAGCATTGAGGCAGGAGCTGCAGATCAAGAGCTCAAGGACCGGGCAGGTACAGGGTACGACCGAGAGGAGCTGAGAGAGTCGACTGCATCAACTGGATGGTTAGAGTATCTTGTTGATAGTAGATTGGTTGTTGATGTACTACCACCAAACCCCAGTTTGTATCTTATACTAGTGGATGATTGAGGGCCATTATCCCTGGTACAGGAGCCCTGGACTATTGTATCATATGTTGTTTAATATAACGAAATTGGGTTGAAAAATGTAAAAATTTGTATATATTCTACGCATGTGTGATTTACTATTCTTTATATTCCATTGTGCAAAGTAGTTATGTTGATATTTTTGGTTTAGTAGCGTTATATATTTTAATATTCTATCCTAGACCCACGATCGTGGAAATTCAACAACCCAAATTAAGCCTACCTATCCTAATCAAAGGTTGACCACTCACAAAGAACATACCTAAGAAGAAACTAAACTTCTAGGAGAATTGATAAATTTTTGTGTCAAGATCCCTCTCCTTCAAGCCATTAAGGATGTTCCTATCTACAATAATTTTGTCAAATAGGAATATCTTAGAAGGATAAGCAGGAGAAAAAGATATGTGTCTATTATCAATGGAATAGGGAAATTAAATGATCTTATGATTAGGAGAGTCATCATCCCCAAATACTTCGATCATGGGAGCTCAATAGTAGGTGTCCTCATCAATGATATTATAGTTCCTAACACTCTCAATGACTTGGGAGATTCAATAAATGTCATGACTGAGGATAATATGCTCAAAATCAATCCCCAAGGATCTATAAGGAAGACCACCATAGTGCTACAACTTGTTGAAAAATCTACGATAGAACCTGAAGGCATCATCAAATATGTTATGGTATCTATTGATTCCTAGGAGTACCCTACATATTTTGTTTCCCTTCAGCCCAATATCAAGTTTAATGGGTACCCTCTCATCTTAGGAATACCTTGGTTAGACACTATTTATGCCTAAATTAATTGTAGGGCTAGAAATGCGACTATCACCAATGGGAAATCTAAAAAACATCTTGTTTCATATCCACCTACTCAATATCTCATTGAGCATGATTTTCCTAATTGGGTAGAAGAAGAATAAGACTCTTTCTCTCACCATCCTATCCTATATATGCATTAGAAACCATTATTGGCAGCAGAAAAATTGATGAAAGTGTCCAAAAATGGAAGCATTACTTGATAGGGAAGGAGAGTATCATACATATAGACCATCAACCCTTACAGTATCTCTTGTCATATACCAAGTTTCAATAGGCTCGTCACTTCAAGTGGATAGGATTCCTTCAATATTTTCATTTTTTAATAAAGTACAAGAAGGGTACAAGTAACAAAGTGGCAGATATGCTTTCTAGACCTTATGTTTATGCATCTATTGTTTTGAAGAATGCCTCTTTATCTTATGATAGTTATGTTGACCAATATGCTACTGATGAATATTTTAGGGATTTTTATTAGCGGCTAACCTATGGATCACAGGTGGAGAACTATCATTTACGGGACAAGTTGCTCTACCATCTTGGAAAGTTATGTATTCCTAAAAGTGAAAGAGTACATGTAATTCGAGAAGCTCACAATTCTCTTGTGTTTGGTCACTTTGGGGTAGGAAAAACCCTAGATCATTTTCAAAGTTTTTTTTATTGGTGTCAGATGAAAGGAATTATAAACAAATATGTAAAGGGGTGTGTGATGTGTTCTATTTGTAAGCTCACTAATACAAAATTGGGGTTGTACACACTACTTCATGTTCCTTCTCATCCTTGGGAGAGTATCTCCATGGATTTTTTAGGAGGGTTACCTATGTCAAAAAAGGGTCATGAGTACTTGTATCTAGTGGTAAATAGGTTTAACAAGATGTGCATCTTGATGCCATGTAAATAGTATATTATTGCTAAGCAGATTTCTAAACTTTTCTTTCAGCATGTATGGGTCCATTGTGGAATACACACTTCCATTGTTTCAGATTGAGACTCTCAATTCCTTGAAGATTTTTGGACAAGGTTCAGGAATATGGTTGACACCAAGCTAAATATGAGTAAAAATTTCCATTCATAGACCAATGGACAAAAAAAGGTCATCAATAAAATCCTGGTTCATTTGCTACAAGGGTATTACAGCAAGCATCATAAGTTGTGGGATGAAAAAATAAATTATCTTTAACATGCATACAATAGGGATTTACATGCTTTGAGACATTCTTTGGGTACCTTCCAAAGTTTCCCTTAGAATTATTATTTGGGAAAGATGAATATTCCAATGATAAAAGTGATGAAGAAAAAGCTCGCAAGTGCATTCAACAAATCTAGATGATTCATCAAACATTACAGGAACATTTAGAGAAGATTCAGACATAAGTTGTGCATATTATAATGCCCGACATGACAAACACAAAGTTGATAATCGGTTCCAGGATGGAGAAAGAGTATGCCTTCACATTAGTAAGGATAGGTTGAAGGGAGAAGGAAAGAATTTGAAACCAATCATATATGGTCCATTCATCATCTTCAAAAATATTGGAATAAATTATTATTGCCTTGATCTTCCAACTTATATGCAGATGTATTTCATATTAAATGCAAAGAAATTGAAACTTTATGAACCTCCCATGATCATGGATCCAGAGGAAAGTGGTCAAGTTCCATTAGTGGATGATTTCACTCCAAAATACTTGGAGAAGTTTCTCGAAGGCATCATCCTAGACAAAAGAACCAGGACTTCACAATGGGGAGATGTGGAGTACCTTTCAGTGGGTTTCAAAGGAATGCATCCCATAAAGGCACGATAGATTGAAAAGGATAAATTGGGGTAGAAATTACATCACCTACCTATTGACTAATAAGGATTTTGGAGGCCCAAAAGCTCCTCAGTGGGGAGGAATGATCGAGGAGGATCCCAAAAGGATCAAAATTTGAAGTCCTCAATACTCAGCAAAACTAATGCCAAGTCTTATATCTCGTCAAGGAAATTCCAACAATGTGAATGACACCTAAATCCAAGGTTGTATCACAAATTTATTCTTATCTGATGTTTTTTGTAAACAGGGAAAAATTTTCCACTAACAATGCCATGTGGCACCCTCAGGAGGTGCCACATGTCACCCACAAGATGCTCCACCTGGCATGATGTGGCATCCTTATACTGGCCATATGTGGTGGTAGGACGAATGTTACTAGGTGTGCACATGGGCCAATGGGGAGGTACCACGTGGCCCAATCAAATGGTGCCATGTGGCACCCGATTGGCAACCACATGGTCCGAGTCGACCCACCATTTTCCAAATGGCATGAAAAATTGGAAAGAAAAGTCAAAATTTGTAGTTCAACGGTTTAATTGAACGACATGGAGGAAACCATATATACAAATATATGGTTCATATAAACCATATTACCATACAAAAAAAAAACAATCGCACAAGTGGGTAGCCCACAGGGTTTGACTCGGGGCCACTCGCAAACCAACACAACCACTTGCCAACGAACCACTAGTGATACTTTGTAAATTCAGATGGGACGATGTTATTTAAATGTGCCAAGGAATTCATGTGGGGGGAGAGCAGGGGCCATGGAGAGAACGTCGAGAAAAACTCTGTGCAACAGGAATTGTGTTAGGCAAGTATGCTTTTTGAGAAATATTTGGTGGCATATTCTAAGGAATATATTATAGGAATATTCCTGAAATATTCTCATTATTGTGGCATCTTGAAGATTCCCTAGGGGGCCCAGAGGTGAAATTTACAGAACCTGGTCAAGTTTATACTTATTTTTCACGAAATTTCACAAGGAATCTACTGGTGTAGTCGGAATTGGGATCTGATTAGCATAATTTTAGGTCATCCCCAAAAGTAAGGTATTTCCATGTATTTTTCTATGTACTTTTCATTATTTTGTTAAGATAGTATAGAGGCATCTCAACTTTATAGTTGGGCCCGGAGATGTAGCTCACACATTCTGACTAAACTCCATTAACAAATTTCGGTGCATTATTGTTAGGTAACCTTGACTTGGGGGATAGAGTCAAAGTTGAATGGGTTACCTTAGTTGTTTTGGGCCCATGGTTTTTTGGTTCCCCATAGTAATTTTCCCATGCAATTAATGTAATAGAGCCTTTAAAAGGCTATAAGGACTTCAGTGTAATGGTGACAAGGTGTGAGTGATGAAGGTTCACTTGGACGGCTTGGCCAGGGTATTGGCCAAAGATAATGGAATTTATTTAGGCTGGGTTTTTCCCCTGATTTAGGGTTTTCCTAGGGTAAAAATTATTTTAATGTTTTCATGTTGTGTTTATGGTTTGTGTTTTATTGCTGGCTAATTTTTAGTTTTTCTTAGTAAACCTCCATAATTTTAATGTTTCTCTAGTTAAAATTTCTACATGTTGTATCTAGACAAAGGTTGATCAAGTGCAGGTTTTGGATTTATAAGGATGCATTTGTGTCCAAGGATAATCTGAACTATTTTATGAGAATGGGTTGATAATAATAAATTTGTGGATCTACAAATTAGAGTTAGGTTGAGTAACTAGTGGAGCCTGAGTAGAGGAAAGAAATCTACAGTGAAAAAAGGTTGAGAAGTACTGGTAGCAGTGTGGCCAACCAAAATTTAACAACACAGATTTGTGCAGAGACCAATCATGTTGCAATCTATGTTTGGTTCAAGCTTCAATTACAATCACCCTAAATTATTATCAGTGCATTATACGATTTTTTCAAAGCAGAGATCTACATTTGAAATTAATGATCGGCTAAAGAGGAGGACCCAAACATCATCTATCACGTGCAACAAACACATGGTCATGGCTTATAATGAAGAAAATGGTTTCCATTGATACATATATGGAAATGTTCCAGTGCCTCATGACACAAGAGAGACGTCACAATATATTTGTATGAGGATTTGTAGGAAGGAAGGAAAGAAGTTAGAAAGAGAATGGTGGTGGCAGTGGAGGTGAAATAATAGTGTGATTCCATATGCAATGTGAAAGGAAAAAAAAAGGAGTGTTGTAGTTGGAGTTGTAGCTATTCCACCATCTTTGTGTGGTTTGTCTACGGGCATTGTTGGAGCAATGAATAGGGACTGGAGGTGGCGGTGCATATTGTTGTAAGACCTCATAAGGCATGCATAACCATGGAAAAATGGTTGGTAAAGTCTCATGTTAGACCTAGGGAATAGGGGGAATGTCAGGTTAACAGATACCCCAGGTATAACCTTTAAGCGAGGTAAGGACCAGAGTGAGGGGGTTGACTCACTTGAAAATTTTGGCTAGTTTTATTCAAGGAAACCCCAAGTCAAGTTTTAAGGGAGGACTATTAGGTAAAATTTACTCGGGGGGAGTCAAAGTTGACTGGGTTACATTAGTGGTTTTGGGCCCATGGTGTTTTGGTTCCCAATGGTAATTTTACCATTGAATTCATGCAATAGAGCCTTTAAAAGGCTATGAGGACTTCATTTTAATGGTGCCATGTATGTGAGTGGTGAAGGCTCACTTGGTCAGAATGGCCAGGGTTTTGGACAAAGCTAATAGAATTTTGTTAGGTTGGGTTTTTCCCCAGAATTGGGGTTTTCCTAGGGTAAATGCTGTGTTAATGTTTGCATGTTGTGTTTAGGGTTTGTGTTTTGTTGTTGGCTAATTTCAGTTTTCCTTAGTAAATCTCCATTATTTTTATGTTTCTCTAGTTAAAATTTCTACAATTGTTTATAGTGTCTTTGTTTTGTGTTGTTTCTTCATGGATGTTGCATTTATGGTATTTTCATCCTCTTTAAGAAATTATGTTTAACATCATTGAAGGAAAGATCCTGGATAATTGGTAGACAATAAATTCACACATGTGGGTTATTTAAGGATTATTTTCATGTTATTTTATTGATTTGGCTATCTTTGGAGGTCAATTTGTAATATATCCACGTAGTATCATGAATTTAATTATTTTTAGGGATTTTAGTCTAGATTAGGGAAAAATGAATTGGTTACCATCATATAATTAAGGGAGTTTATTTCCTCTTGTATTCATGGTCACATTTGGATTATTACAACTCTTCATTAGTGATATTTCTCTCTAGTGCATAATTTGAGAAACTTTCTTGGTTGTATATTGTGATGTGATGTGATTCATTTTCATGGATTCTTATGATGGTTCTCAGATGTCGCATGGTGAAGTAAGCTTATTTATTTATTTACCTTGGTTTTAAGTTCCATGGGATGTATGTTCTTGTGATAATTTACTTCACTTTGCATTTGCTTCATTGTCCCTTGTTGAGCTAAACCCTTCCTCCAAGTATTTGATGAATTGATAGATCTTTATTTCCCTTTATTATCACCAAAATTGAGAACCTAAATTACAAACCCTGGGGAAAGCTAGTTTATTTTACCTAGTTTTGTTTGGATTTAGACTCACTGCAAAAGAAACCCTGAATGGTTTGTATCCTAAACTACATTTAACCTAGATTGAGAAGGTATTAGTCTTTCTCATTTATGTCATTATTTTGAAATCCTAAACTCATTTTCCTTTTCCTTTTTTTTATGGTAAATTAGGATTAAATTATAACAAAAACCTAATTTTTGGTTTTTAGTGACTTGTTCGTGTATGATATGGGGTTAGGTTTCATGTAAACGTGCATTAGAGAAGCTAATTCAAAGTTTTTCATTCATTTTCAGCCATTTTTGAAGTCTGGAATCATAATTTATTTGTTTTTATATGCTTTATTAATTGTAAAAAATTGTTGTAAATTTCATCCTTAGTTTACTCTTAAATTTATCCTTAATTCCATATAATTGTTATACAATTTTAATGGATAAATTTTTTAGTGTTGTAAACTATTTTTTTGGTTCAATTTACATCCCTAACACCCTATTTAATAATAGCTTCGAGTTTTTTCTTGCATTAGTGTGTTTGAGTAACCTATTTGAGATTCCTTATGCTAACCCTAGCTTTAGATTTATCCATGGGTCCTTTGAGCCTAAATATTGAACTTTCTCCTTTATCTATTAAAAACCAAAGTTTGTCATAACCTTATCCTATAGATTTTTGTTGTAAGATCCTTAGGGGGATTTAACTTAAGATATTTCTGTTACTTGATCCCTAAACCATACAGGGAAGCATCCCTTGTGTTGTATTTTTTTCCTTCACTAAATAAATGTGAGTAGTCCATGATATGATAGTGTTAAAACTCCCATGTGTTGCACATTGTCTAGGTCACCTAGTGAGGCTTTGTACAAGATGTTATATTATGTAGGAAAAATTTTGGAACCATTGCTAGGGAGGAGTTGAGTCTTTCTCCTAGAGATATTAAGTTTATGTATCACCCTTTTTCCTTGATAATTATATCTCAAAGCCTTCTTTAGTTTTCTTTTCTGGAAACTCCATTAGAGGAGCAATGTCCCATTTCCTCATAGATGTTCAAATATTTTGTGCTTGTAGGGTCAAATATACATATTTTAAAAATGCATTTAAAATTCACCTTAGTGACTCCACAATCCTATGTTGTCAAAATTGAATATGATAGAAAATTCTTGCTTGGGATTTGCATGTGTTATACCCTGCTTTGGATGTCCAAAATGTTCCATGATACCCTCATGGATATAATCCAAGTTTTATTCAAGTTGTCCGAAAAATGAGGGGGGTACTTCTTTCACTATTACTAATGTTGATATTGTCTTAAAATAAATTTTAGAAATTAATATGGTACATGAAGATGCACATATAATATTTTTCATTATTTTTCTAGGTAGAAAGCATTTGGATTGGTTTAAATGTTCCTATATTTCTAAGAGCATATATTCCATTGCACAATTGATTGAAGATTTTCTTGAGAATCAGGATTCAGTGTTCCAAAAGAACAAGGAGAGGAAGATTATTCTTTTAAATATGGTGAAGACATGCTTAAATAAGAAGAAAGTAATGATTAAAGAAACCAAGAGTAAAAACAATAAGCCTTGGTATATCCAATCAAACATGAAAGTGTTGATGAAGTGTCTCTTATTGAATACTATGTCCATGAAGAAAATGTTGTTGAAGAAAGCATTATTCCCCATGAATACCAAGATTAGCTAATTTTCACTCCTTTCAAAGACCTTGAATTTTATGATTTATCTATAGAATAATTTGAAGTGGAAGATCGTGTGGAAAAATATTTGGAAATTGAAGTCGTTAATAAACTTATATTATCATAAGGAATAAATAGGAAACGAGTTATTGTCATTTTAATGAAAACCATATTTATGAAACTAACCATGATGCTAAAGAGCTATTGGGGGAACCAACTTATACAAGTGAAATTTTGGAGGATTCTAATGACCACTTTTAGCATTACATATATAGTGATAAATAATCTTGAGCAACATGAGGAGGGTACGATCACATATTTGTTTCAACCATAATTACCTCCTTCTCATAAAAAAATTAGACATATCTATACTCATATTTAAATTAATATCAATATGTGAAATCTACATTGAAGTATCATTCTAACTCTGGTATTTATGAAAGGCATCGGGTTTTTCAAAGAAATACTTTTCAACCATCTCTTCCTACAATTTATCTTTATCTTATCATTAAAGATTAACTCAAAGGTATATGTATGGGATTGAAATAGCTACGGGACATAATTGTTTCAACTTGTAGGTTGTTTCCAAGATTGCAAGTTATGCAACCTGGTGCAAAAAACCTTTAAACTAGAGCAAAAAAATCCAAGACCTAAATGCATCCTTCCCTTTTTTTCCCCATTCTTAAGAAACATGTGCATATTATTGATGATCCTTTACCAAGACTTTGTGCTTGATGTCAACAGAGCCCTGGAGGTTATTTCATAGGAAATTTGGATCACTCTACTGAGATGATAAGGTTGCATCATGAAAGCCTTGCTGGAAGCAAGGATGAGCCCACATTATTTTGTGTTAACCCTACTAGTCAAGCCCCAAAATCACAATATGTTGTACTATAATGCAGAGTCTGGAAAAATATAAATATGATTTTTATTTGATGTTTTTTTATTTCATTTTATGCTGGAAATGTTTGAGTGTGAAATCACAAAAGTTTATTTAATTTTTCTATGTATATTTATGCATATTTTCAATTTTAAGCATTCATGCACTTTGGTTTTTGTGTAGTATTTTAACAAAAGAAAATAAAGATATAAAAAACAAATTTTTGCAAGTCAAATCATGTTTTTATTTTTTGTTTTTATTACTTTTGTTTCTACTAAGAATTCAGGAAAGAAAAGGCCAACAATTTATAAATATGTTATTTGGCATAATTTCTACAAGTTTTCAGGTTGGAACATTCATATGACTTGGGTCTTATATAGGGTTTTAGTGAGTAATTAGAGAATGTGAAGAATACATTTTAGCAAACAAAGGTGAGAAATTAAGAATTCAGCTATAACAAAAACACAATAATTTGAATTTATGAATTTCATTCCAAACCATGTGAAAATATACCAGAATAAAAAATATACTCTATGTAATCTTGATAAATTACACAAAAATTAAATAAAACAATCTTACAAATTAATAATTCTCTTTAATTCATAATCACATTTATATTCCATACAAAAATCAGGTTTACAACATGATCTGCAATGAAAAATCTTATCTAATTGTATTAACATGGATCAAAATTAAAATTACAAGGTGGGTTTTCATAATTACATGGAAAGAACTAACAGACCAAGACATACTTTAGAATTCTTCCCTTTACAATAGCTTCAAAATACCCCCGCAATTTCCAAAAGAAATTGATAGAGTTTCCTTACATCAGAATTTTTCTCCCTTTTTTACATCAAAATGAAGCCTAGATATAGGCTCTCAAGACTCAACACCCTAACCCTAACCACTAATGGTATTCAGTAACCAATAAGAATAATTACAAAACTGCCAGTTTTTATGTAACTAATTACTTCTAGAAATTCCAGAAATGTGTAAGTTGTAGGGTGGATCCCATCTTCCTTGGCCATAATGGGCCTCTTCTCTCATTTCCTTATGCACTGACAAAGGGATGTGCATTTTTTGGCTATGGTGCCACTAGGGTCTTCCTTGTTTGTGTCGATGCCAGTGGTTGAGGTCATGTCTATTGTTGTTGTGTCGATATAGAACTGGAACCTACCTCCATCGGTGACTCTTGTGGCATAAATTCTCCATATTGGGACCGAGCAGGGAGGCTTTGAGTAAACAATATGTAAAGGCCCATAAACACCTTCCATTATTTTCCAAATAGAATGTCACATGTTTGTGCATCTAACATAGCTCCATCCAAATCTGTGACTTCATCATAATAAACTGGACCTTGTTCTTTGAAAATGGTCTTAAAAATAAACAAGACTTCAAAATAGCCTGCATACACTATTCACAATATCTTTTCCCTGAAGAGGGTAGTCTTCTTACCTAAAACCTTTTTGATAATTTCTCATTTCCCCTAAACTCTTTATTAGAGACTCCTCGGGGTATACATCTCCATTTCCATTAGAGTGGTGGGAATTTATTCTTGTGTAGAATTCAACACCTATCTTTGAAACTTTGCACATCTTTCAAGAGTGCCCCTACCTTATTATCTACTAGGGTTACCAATTTTTTCTTCCTCCTCATTTGGTTGGCTCTTGAAACTAACTTGGATCTATCAATTTTCGCCTTTTAAATGTCCTCCTTGGACATCTAATTGAGTAATTTTACTATTGCTTTAGTTTTGTTCGGGAAGTCTTCTATATTA
The DNA here is from genome assembly GCA_034641835.2 of Pinus albicaulis. Lineage (NCBI taxonomy): Eukaryota > Viridiplantae > Streptophyta > Pinopsida > Pinales > Pinaceae > Pinus > Pinus albicaulis. The sequence goes on from CM076572.1 coordinate 738,536,931, forward strand.
TTATTATTATGTTCATCTTCATGTGTAATATTTTGATGGCATCTATATTTTCTTGCAATAGCTCCATATGCTACCAAATTTTATCAATAGTTTTGATTATTTTGTCCTAAATTATTACTTCAGTAGCTTTAAATGAGGACTTGCTTAGGTATTTTCTCCTCTGTACCTCCAATTCTGCTTCAGTTTGTTGATATTATTCCTACTTCAGATATAAATATTTTTTTGTACATTCCAATTTGTCTTCCTTTTCCTTCAATTCTTTCTCTCGACTAGAGAGTAGAGCCTGTAACTTCTTATTATCCTCTAGCATTACCATAGATTAAAATTTCTCGACTGGAGTGTCAAGTGTTTGCTGATACTGAGATGTCTCACCTAATTTATCTTTCATTCCATGAATTTGTGCCTTTAGAAGCACTCTAATGTGTATACTCATTGTTCTTTGTCCTCATATAATGTAGCTTCTCCTTCAACTCTTGACCTTACTTATTTATTTCCACTAGTTCATCGGTCTGCACAAGGTATGAATCTGAGATATTCAATTTCTTTTTTATTGCATTTATCTCTCTTTCCTTATCCTCCAATGTGGTTTTATACTGCTTAAAGTCCCGAGGGTGCATGGCTATGTGAGTGATCTAGTCTTCTATATTATTTATTGTGATTCTCCTCGATTTACACACAATCGTCTCATACTTTAGCTGGCTAATTTCCTTGTACATTTCTTGAATTTTCCTAGTAGTAACATTTTTCTTATGCATCATGCGATTTACCTACATATCCAGATCCATGAGGTTTGTTGATGGGACCTAGTCAACTAGTAGGGACATATAATGAACCTTATAGTCCACCATTGATCTGACTATCTGAGATTTGGATTACAAAACTGCCATTCTGAAAAATCATTTCTCATGGTCCAAGGCACTCTTCACATTTAGCTTAGGGAATGGTTGGTTCCTAGCTACCTGTTAATGGAGCTAGAAATTTGTCAACCAAGGGGGTCTCCCCAATGTGAAGTAACAATCATACTTCACACCAATTATAGTAGGAGCCCCATCCAGAGTATCGACCTGGACACCATAAATCAAATTTTTTCCTTAGTTGGAGTGAATAACATAAGAGAGGATGCACATAACCTTTGAAATCAGAAAGTAAGTTGAAATTGTGAAACACCAATTATAATTTGTAAAAGGAGACTTTCACAAGGGGAGAGAGAGGAGTGATTCTCTGAGAGGAAGTAATAGTACTAACCTAAGAGAGACATAAGAGAGCATGAAAAAAATCGTTAGTTATATAGCAAAGCAGTTCACATAGAAAAAGTGATCATTAAAGCAAATACTACACACATTCAACAAGATAAGTACTAAATGTAGAAATTTGAATAACTGATATATTATTCACCGAGATTCTCCTGATCACACACTATTTTAGCTTCATGCATAATACATAATCTCTTCTACCATTTATCATCACATGCAGAAATAAAATCAATTGCATGCACACATTAAAACCATAAACAATCACACATATGAACACAGTATTTAATGGGAAAGCTTAAAGATAAAAACCCCAACTATCTGTATATTATATGTCATGGAGATCATGTAACAATCATTGTACAAAGCTCCTCACAAGCTCTCAGCACAACCTCCAATTGCTACGCACTATCAAGCTAGATCTAGCAAAACACATGCTCCAATATTTTGCCACCTGATAGCCAGCCTCTATTGCGTAATCAATGCTATGGGATGGCTCATTAAATAACATAAACCACCTGGCTTGTACCGCGCAATCCTCATGGGCTTCTCCACCTATCTGTGTGTTGCAAATAGCGACTATATAGTCACAACTAATAGTTAACACACTCTTTCACACATCTACACTTACTTGGTCTCCATTGAAGCTGTCCATCCATGCACCGTAGTTAACTGATGTATTCTTTAGTTGATTAATGAGTTATTATTTAGTGAATTAATTCACACCACTCTCACTAGTGTATCAATCAGTTAGACTAGATACAACTAGCTCAACTGAGTCTAACTGAGTTAAACTGAATACAACTCCACCAACTACTTCTATAACTCCACCAAACTCTGTCACATGAGTTCTAACTGAAGTCCTCATGCATTAGCTCCAGTAAACCCTCGGGAATAGCGTAATTCCTTAAATCAGCTCTTGTGCCACATGCGTACATAAGCGAGTGCTCCAGAAGAATAAGATAATGTTTAGAGTCTAAATATTATTAAGAGCTAATAATATTTGACATATCTATTTTAGGCTTGTGATCTAAAAATAGATTCGAAATGATATGTCTAAAAATATAAGTCCATCTTCTATTTTTTCCGCTTGACCAACCATCCACAAATAGCATCCTGCAACTCATAGAACATGATCCATATGTCTAAAAATAGACTTTGCGCCAAAAATATCCTGCGGGCCCACTTAGTGAAGGCGACTCCTTTCCACTAAGCTCATCATCTTGTTGCAATCTCAACACTAAAGCCACCGAAATAGTTCAATTTCCTTATTACATGTGAACAAAACACATACCAAACACATATAAATAATAGTCTTACTACATTCACAATACATGCATGAAAATGTGTTGGCTCATCGAGCTTCTGATTATTAGGTGAAAGATCCAAGTACACAATTACAACGATGAGCCAGTAACTCCAATAACATAACATTAATTCACTTCTTACTTCTCCAAAGACTAATCTTCTCTCATATGTTAAGCTAGAGAAGCGAAGGCTATCTCTCTAAAGGCTAAGCCTCCAAAATCCATTTGCTTGAGTTATGAGGGTGTATTTATAACAAGAGGAATGACTTTTCATATCCCGTGACTCTTGAGCTTCCCTCATAACTCGTATACTTCTAATTTGACCTTTGAACTTCCATATGACTTTTGGACTTTTCCTAAAGGCTCTTTTGTCCATATATGACTATTTTACTTTTCATATTCCACATATGACTCTTGGACTTCCACACATTACATTTTTTCATTTCCTTTTGATAATTACATCATTACAGCCACAAATGAGGTGGAAAGACACATGGACACACATGACATTATGATGGTATGGGTACAAATTAAAACTTGATAATCATGAAATGGACTTCATGTTGAGATTGAAATCCTAAGTTGTTATTTGTGTTTCTTTGTCTTTAATCTCCGTGATAGGCCCCTTCAATACTTAATCTTCATTAAATATTTGCTTTGTTCTTCATCTTCACCCTCCAATGGGTTGATAGATTCTTCATGTGGTCTTGATCTTTGGTCTTATATCGTAAACTAGTGTTCCCTCGTGTTCTTTCTTGATGACCTCTTTATGGTTTCATCTTCACAAGTGTCCCTTAGCATAGTCTCCTTCTCCTCCTCTCTAGGCATCATCATGTCATGTCAAGAAATAGTACCTACAAGTGAAATCCACTCATGAAAAGATGACACCATTTTTTTAAATATCATAGTCTAACTTGCTTCATGAAAATGTTGACTGAGCTGAAACTGGGTGTTGGACTGAGAGGCAAACTCAGGGATTTTACAATGCATAGTTCCAGGGGTCAGGCATGATGGACTAGAACTTGAGACTGCCCAATGCGTAGTTCTAGAGGCTTGGGAAAGATGACTACGTATTTGAGGATCTATGTGAGGAAATATAGATCCTTAAGACTGTGAAATTCACAATTCTGGAGGGATATTGGTTAGTGGATTGTGCAGTTGTGTAGTTCATGGACTCAGGGAGGCAGCTTGATGACTGAGGCTACGCAATGTGTAACGAAGTACTAGCTGGAAGGCAGGATTCCGCAGTTTTTTAGGGAAAGGAGGCAATCCTTGAGCATTGTTACTACATAGTGTGCAGTCTTAGGAGGAAAAAAATGTGCATTGCACAATTCTAGGAGGCAAAGGGATCATATCAAGGCTTGTCACTGTGCAATTCATAGTTAAAGGAGGCTGAGTGAGGTCAAGTTGATCAGGAAAAGGATTTATCTAGAATTTAACTAACTATGGGATCAATGAAGTAGATATGAAACCAAGGTAAGACTTGAACATCATCACACACTCATAACAACTAACAACATAATATTGAACACTCAGCTCTCATAAACAAGATGGTTCCTTTAAAGTGATGGTAAAAATATACTCTCCTCTAAGTGTGACACTTAGGGTAAACTTTGCAACGACATTTATGCACCATTGACGACACTTGTACGAAAGTTCTAAATACTTGGGAAACAAGTTTAATGCATGTATTTATGATGAATAGGATCCATTGACACTGAATTTACCCATTTAAATGAACCATAACTCTGCCTTTTGCGATGTGTGATGCTTCCCATGCCAAAATAAAACACTTGAAAAAGTAAAAGAAGAGTGCAAATAAAACTTGCAAAGGTTTAAATAAAAGGAAAGTGGCATATCCCATAATGAAGATAAAATTAAAATGACACTTGTTATAGTGAAAGAAAGCAAAAACGACAGTCATGAATGTGAAAGTGACACTTGCGAAAACAAAGGTGCACCAGAGAGACACTTGAGAAAACTCACCAAAATGAAAGTGAAATTGAAATCAAAGTGAGAGAGACTATAAATGGAGAGCGCGCACTAATTTTCGATATGTATTACATAGTACCATTTGCTGATGAATTGCAGAGTCACTATCACTAGTGATTATGCAAGCCTTACCTTTAAGAGTTGTGCAATTCCTATCTAAGATTGCATAGAAATATGTGTGCTTTTGAATCCATCGAAGACCCAAAGTGTGTGAGAAAGTGACTTAGACACTTAGAAGAGGACTTAATACTAGAACGACATATCGCAAGATCCTTAGTAAGCTCCAAAATTCAAGTGTAAGAAAAATTTTGGAGGGTGTTTGTCACACAACACTTGGTGCCACACTGGTAGAACTCTAGCATCTCTGTTCATATTTCATCTTTAAGTGCAAGGTATCAATATTTCAGGAAGTATTGATTTTCCATAGAGATTACCCTAAATTTTCTACTTATCCTAGATAAAGGCATAGTCTCTTATTTTCCTTTCTCGGCTTCGAAGACATCAACATAATACTAGTCACACCTCAATTGTTTCGATAGGGGAGAAGGATAGTGAGTATGCCGAGATTTTAAGTACATTCCATGGTGTTTATCCACTTCCAGTGAGCCTGGTCAGTACCTCAGCGGAGTCACCTCAAGGAAGCACAAGTATTTCTTCGCTAACAGCGAGCCTGAATATTACCCCAATGAAGTTGTTTTCTCCACCTCTCTGCATAGGAAGCCTTTCTCTTCTTCACCCTTATTTATTGTATTTATATAATTGTTCTAAGGCACTGGTTTATTTTTACGATAGAAGATGGATCCTAACTTATTGAGAATAAAAGAGGTCAGTTCCTTGTTTAAGGGATTTGAAAGATAACCAATGTTAATATGTTTGTTTAAATTTTTTCTCCTTTCCCTTCTCTACTTGATTGAGTATACAGGTAAAAACACTATTTAATACAATTTTGAGTCAAATAGAAGATCCTAATAAATATATGTGATTCGTAGTTTAACCAAAGGCTTTCCATCTGGAACAAATCGTATTTTCCATTCAAATTTCATGGACTTTAAAGATATGTAAACCAAAAATAGAGAAGAGGATAACAGATAATCCAAGCATTGTTCGTGATCACAATTTCCCTTTTCAAATTTTTCCACATTGTCTTTCGAGCCAAACAGAAGCATATTTTATGCAAAGTCTTATTAAGAAAAGCACAAAAGAAAAACAAAACAAAACAAAGAAACAAGACCAAAAGGCAATAAAATGGAGGTTGAACATAAAAAAAATTGTATACATAGACAAATGAAAAGCAAATACCAAATGGAGAGAAAACATAGGATGAGTATGCAAGGATCACTAGAATTCAGTTATACCTACTCCTAACCTAACCAGCTATATGGTCATGGTCAAGTGTAATGAGATTTCCAATGTAACCACTGTAATTTCTCCTGACCTACAATCACAAAGATATGAGTGATTAAAATCGATATAAATATATGTGCAATAGAAAATATGATAGCTTGAAAAACTTGCACAAAAAATTGAAGGTCTTGCCAAATAGTAGAAAGATGTGCCATAGAAACTACCTCTAACCAAGTTGCAATATTACCTTTTCGATGAAAACCATAATCAAACAAACCTTGAAAGCTTCTTAGGAATGCACCTTCATATGTTTTTTCCTTCTTATCAAGAATCAAGAAATATCGGGGCCTACTATTAACAAAAGGGATTTCTAAACACGATGCTTCCAATTTATCATAGACTTTATCATCAAATACAAAACAATCCTCTTGAAAACCCTAAAATCCTTGAAAATATGAATTTTAAATTAAAGGAAAGGGATAAATGTGAGAATATTGTAAGGGAAAACAAATCTGATCATTTTTAGAAAGATTGTCAAGAGAGTGAGGGCATAACATAACCATCAATGAAGGCTGAAGTGCCTCAATTTCTTGACAAGTATCTGAATAGTGAGATGATAAACCATAAAGATCAAAATATGTAGAATAATTGTCATTTGTTATAATAGTGGGAAAATGGTTATCAAAATGACAATTTTTTAAATCCATCGTTATGATCATATTGGTAGCTTAACATACAATACCCTTATTTTTTTAGCGGTTCCATTTGTGTCCAATTCCATAATAGACCAGTAATATGAAATATTGAAGAATAAAAGAAATTTTCGACCCTGTAAATATAGGAAACATATTGAAACAACATGTTGAAAAAAGGTTAGAGGATTATTTCAAATCAAATCTAGAATTTTTATCAACATGGGGGGTTTTATCAAGTAGATGATTCAAGACTTGAATGTTGCACAAAAGGATTGATTGGGTCACAACAAAAATGATTAGTTGAGTAAAATTCAGAATGAATATTAGCAGTTTATTTTTAACCATACCACTCAACATATATGAATTCTCTGTCCAAATATAATATTTAAATTGATCAGCTTTGAATTATGCGCATTCATGAAAGGAATACATTCCAATCCCAAGTTATATACAAGAGGTATATATGAAGATGAATACACTATAGAAATATTATTTATCTGATCAAAAACATTATCTCCAAAGATATAAAAAGTGTAGCGATAAGTCCTAGAATCCATCAAGCATGAGTTTGCAACCAGTGAAACAATAGGAAGTAAAGAGTTTTGCTGAAATGGTTCAGGGATCTTACTAGGATTGTGAGAACCTTACATAACCATCAACTAAAGTTGAAGTGCCTCGACTCCCTGACAAGTTCTAGAACTTTGAAAAGATAGATAACAACATTGTGAGAACTGAATCATATCACAAATTGCATGTGGAAAACTATTGTCAGTTAAATTAACAAGATCGCTATTATCTGGATGGCAGTCATCTAACTCACTTGTTTGCTCATATTTTACAACTTAAACAAAAATATTACTCAAGTCATAATATTATTCTAATCAGATATCTAGAGATGTATGAATCAAATAAATATCATGATCAAACAAATTTGAAGAGTTTTCCTCATGTAAAACAGGAGAAGATAAGGGATGGAATGGATGCTCTATGGTTTCATTGCTTTCTTATTCATCATGGGTAATCTCACTATCCTATGTCCTTTGAAGATTCAAATCATCAGATTGTTGGAAATATGATGCAGAGTGTTGTCCTTGAATGGAAACCCACTTGATGAAGATGATGGCAACTTACTGGATGAAGTTGTGCTTGATAGAATATGTCTTGATGAACTAAATCTGATGTATCTACAGTGAGTACAGAAGGCAATGAAGAAAGGAATTCAGCATGTGCTAAATCTATGGTGAAAAGAGTATGTCTCAAGCGCGGATGTATCTGGGGAGGTCGCGTATGCACGCGGGGATCAACGTGCCAAGTCGCGTATGGGCAAAAGCGCTCTTAAAATGCAAAACCAGGGGTAACCACCATGGTATTGACCCATTGTATTGGGTAATGATTCGTCTAAATGACCCCGTCCAGGAATACCATCGGAAGTAATGTAGTTTTGGGCTCATGGTATTGTTTTGGATCATGGTATTGAAAAAGGGGCTCATGGTATTGAAAAAGGGTAAACCTATATAAAGAGAAGAAATTCATTGTGCAAATCATGAGTGTGGGTGCAAGATGTCTGAGCTTGAATGAATACTTCTCTCTGAAGTATATCTGAATGGAAAGGGTTACAATTGAATGATAGATCTAAATATATGATGCACCAATGATGAATAAGGGGATCTAGATCTGGAATGTATTTTGTATCTGCTAGATCTGTTTATGGAAGGCTTAGATCTGAAATGAGGCGAACATCTGTCTGAAGTAAAAGGGTAAATCTGAACTGAATATCTGATCTGAAGAAGTATGTTGCTCTGCAATGGTTGAAGAGATATACGCTAGTTCGCCGCAGAGGAAGCGCGTATATACGCGGCTTCGCTGAAGAAAAAGCGTGTATGCACAATGAAATGAGCTCTGTAATATGTACAGAAGTATACGCTGGTTTATGTGAACGGAAGCGCGTATATATGCGACATCATCGAAAGAAAAGCGCGTATGCAAACTAGGGTTTGCTGAAGCAAGGGGTATGAAATGTCTGATCTGTTCTGCTGTGTTACTGTTATCTGTGAATGATGTATTCTACAGTTCTGGATTATCTGAATTGATAAGTTTCAGTTTGATGTATGATTGAGCTTAAATGTATGGAGTGGGTCCAGTCTGAAAATATGATGAAACGTGGCCTGCAAGTTGTGTCCTAGAGGATGCTTTGGATCCAGTGTGAAAATTGATGAAACGTGGTCCATAGAGGTGCTGAGGGTTGTAGCCTTCGGTCGGGGGTCGTAGCTCCCTTCCGAGGAGAGGCCCATTAAGCCGTCCGAGTTTAGGAGGCTCTCCAAGGAGAGGTGAGTGCTTTGAGCGCGGGTGGGTGCACCGTCTTTGAGTGAATGCACCGAAGCACATATGTTGTAAGATGTTTTCTCTATAATAAAATATTGAAGGCTGAGCAACTGCAGGGGTGGTTTTCTCCCGACTTGGGTTTCCACCTAAAAATCCTGGTATTCATGTGTGATGCTTTGTGTGATGGATTATTCTGTTCTTACTGCACATGTTTACTGTTTATAGAACATCTAATGAATGAATGATGGAATGATATAAGTGAAGAACTAATGGCATAATTAGATCTCTGTGTATACGCGAGTTTTATGAAGGATATCCACGTGCATACGCTAGTTGGCTTCAGCAAAGTAGCGTATGGGTTTTAGAGCATGAAAAAGTAAAAAGTTTCAGTTTGCCCTAAATACTGATTCACCCCCCCCCCCTCTTAGTATTTTTCCCAACACAGATGATGAACTTGAAGAGCATGGAGTATCTCCATCACAAGTTTATGCATTACAAACACTAGAGCAGAAGGGATAGGGAGGTGAAGAGGAAGAAGTGTTCATAAGAGAATATTCTTTGATTGAATCATATTTAAGATCTAAATATTTAGAAACAAAATATTCTTGAGAAAATGAAATATCAGTTGGTGCAATTAGGCATCCATCATTGTACACATCAATGGATACATATTCATCATAATGATGGTTTCCCAAGACTTCATATTGATTAGGAAAATTAATTTCATTTGATTGAATACCAGATTCAATATCAGCCAAGAATGAGGAAACACCATCTTCACATGAAGGAATTTGAAAAAGAGAAGAAAATTTGAACGAATCTTCAGCTCCTCTAAGTACGAAATGTGACTACCTTGCACCTATTCACTGCTTGGAATTAGAAGAGGTTGATTAGGACTATTAAGGGACAAGGGGTCATGAGAAAGATATGATAGAGGATGAAATGCATCCAAATCATATTTAGGACTGCATTTATGAGTGTTAGTATCTTCTTGCAGAATGGAGGTATTAGTCTTCACATTGAGCTCCATAAACCACTCCAAGGTTTCCTCCGTCGGATCTAGATTATAAGAAATGGGTGAAGTTTGAAGAGATGTATCATCCATTTGATTCTCATATTTCCTAACTTTGACATCATCGCGAGATACCAACATCGGAACTGAAAAATGAGGAGGACAAGGAAAAAAATGAAGAGTAGGTTCATCCTCTAAAATTAGGAATGTCTCATGATTTACAAAATTTGGGGCAGCAAAAACATCAGGGGGTTTGGACTCACCATGTAAAGAGATATGAACCAATCAATCAAAATTTTGTTTACATAAATACCAGTATGTATCTTCCTCGGAAAAATCATAAAAAAATTAAAGGAATCAATTAGAAAAATCCTCAATTGGTTCATTATGATTCATTCTTAGTTGATTAATCAGTTTAAGGACATCCTAGTAATCATACTTGTCGAAGGTTAAATAAAGCTCCTTGATGAAGTGTTCAAAAGAATGAATGGAAGAATATGGTAAGGTATGACACCATAGATTAACTTGAACTTCAAGGGCGAGGAATAAAATTATAAGTGTAACATCTTCATAATCGATTTCTTAAAATTAAAAAAAAAATTAAAAAAAAAAAAAAAAAAGAAGAAGAAGAAGAAGATAAAATTAGAGATGTGCTCAACTATGGATATCTCACCCTCACCATCAAATTTTAATTGAGACAAGTTATAAATAGACTCATTCGGGATTTAAACTTTATCATTATATTTATTATCAAAACACCCGAAGGTTATGATTTGTGGATTATCCATTTAAGAAAAGAGATTCAAAACAAACCCAACGGGCACAACTTGTCATATGTCCCTCCTTATAGTGCAATTGTTGACGATGCTAGAAATTCGTCAACCAAGGGGGTCTCCCCGATGTGAAGTCCCAATTAGATCTCATACCATTTAGTAGGATCCCCATTTGGAGTATCGGCCCGACCAACATAACTCAATTTTTTTCCTTGGCTACAGTGGATAACATAAGAGAGTATGCACATAACCTTTGAAATCAACAAGTAAGTTGACACTGTGAAACTCCAATTGTAATGTGTAAATGGAGATTTTCACAAGGGGAGACAGAGTAGAGAGTAACTAGGAGGAAGTAATAGTACTAACCTAAGAGAGATAGGTGAGAGAATTAAAATATTCATTAGTTATCTAGAAAAGTAGTTAACATAGACACAATGATCATTAAAGAAAATACAACACACATTCAACAAGATAAGTACCAAACCCACCAAAATAGTTCAATTTCCTTAGTACATGTGAACAAAACACATACCACAAACATATAAATAATATTCTTACTAATTAATGATACATGCATGAAAATGTTTTGGCTCATCAAGATTTTGAATATTAGGTGAAATATCCAAGTACATAGTTACAACAGCGAGCCACTAGCTCTAATAGTGGAACATTAAGTCACTTCTTGCTTCTCCAAATAATGATATTCTCTCCTATGCTTAGCTAGAGAAGCCAAGGCTAGCTCTCCAAAGTCCAAGCCTCCAAAATCCATTTTCTTGAGTTATGAGGGTGTATTTATAACAAGAGGAATGACCTTTCATATCCCCATGACTCTTTAGCTTCCCTTATGACTCTTAGACTTCTAATGTGACCTTTGAACTTCCATATGACTTTTGGACTATTGCTAAAGACTCGTTTGTCCATATATGAATATGTGACTTTTCATATTCCACATATGACTCTTTGCCTTCCGCACATTAAATTTTTTCATTTCCTTTTAATAATTACATCATTACATCCAAAAATAATGTGGCAAGACACATGGACTTAGATGACATTGTGATGGAACTAGTACAAGTCAAAACTCGGCAATGATGACATGGACGTCAAGATTAGATGGCAATGTCAAGTTGTTATTCTTGCTACTTTTTATTTGTTCTTCGTTATAGGTTTGTTAAATATTTTATCTTCATGAAATATTTTCTTTGTTCTTCATCTTCACCCTAAGGGGCTAAATGGTATAGAGTCTTCATGTTGTCCTCATATTTGGTCTTCTATCATAAATTGGTGTTCCTTCATCTTCTTGCTTGATGACCTCTTCATGGTTTAAACTTCACAAGTGTCTCTTAGCATAGTATCCTTCTCCTCCTCTCTGGGAATCATCCTGTCATGTCAAGATATAATGCCTGCAAGTGAAATCCACTCATGACAAGATGACATCGGTCTAGAAATATCCTAGTCTAACTTGCTTCATGAAAATGTTGATTTAGTTGGAACTGGGTGCTGGATTGAGAGGCAGACTTAGGGATTACGTAGTGTGTAGTTCTATGGGTTAGGAGTGATGGACTAAAGCTTTAGACTACACAATTCATTGTTCTAGAGGCATGGGAAATATAACTGCCTAGTTGAGGAGCTCAGCGAGGCAATATCGATCCTTAAGATTTTTCAATGAATAGTTCTTGAGAGAGATTGGCCAATGGATTGCATATTTTCGAAGTTCAAGGACTCAGGGAGGCATCTTGATGACCGATATTGTGAAATGCACATCAAGATACTGGATAAGAGGAATGTAATATCCCAAAATAGGGAAAATCAGCAATACTAGGAATATCTTATAATATCCCAAGATTGGAGATCTAGCAATACATGAACACAAAACTGAATGACATCATACCAAAATGTATGGAAACCATGGAGCCATTTTATTATGTAAATCAACAGAAAACATGTACAATACAACTCAAATAATCAAGGCAAACAAGCCTCCCATGAATACATATGCCAAAAGTGGAATGCTTCTATATTGCAGAGTGCTCATGAACATGTACAGTGCAGTCATATATGGTGCACTGCTACATGGAAATGTGAAATAACATAAATATGCATATAGATGGCTCATACAACATTGGGAGAGGAGATCTAAGCTCCCAAACACAATTTATAGACAATCCTGGAAGGATTGGCTGAAATATGAAAAACTGCAAAAATGTCGGAGTTGTAGTCATAAGACTGAGTAGTAGCTACAACTCAAGAACTGGATGGAGATGGATGAAGATGATGCCCAAGTTGAACAAACCTCCTCCAATGGATCTTCCAAGTGAAATTCTGATCCTAACACTGAAGATCTCACCCTCCACAATCATTGCAAACCCTCACTGCAAATACTCACTGAAAATAACGCAGTCACTGAGGGGTATTGCGTTGTAGGTGCAAGAAAATGGGTTGGCCAAGTGCCAATATCTGTAATATGCTCCAAGGGCTTCCTAACTGATCTCCCAAAGGAAAGAAAGCTTCCTCCTCTGAAAAATGAGCTCAGGAAGTGGTGTTCAGTAACCTCCATTGCAACACAACCCAGCTCTAAAAAGAAACTGCGTTGTAGCTGAAGGAGGATGCTTGGCCTAAAGCCTGAATGTGGAGAAATGAAGAACAAGCCCCCTCAAGAGGCCTCTCTTGAAAGGAGAAGGAATTTATAAACAATAATTCCTTGTGCTAAGCAGCAATGCAACTCTGCTAAACAGCGAGAGGATGAAAATAGTCTTCCAGACCACAAAATCAATAATACATAACATGAATAACAATCACTGCCTTGCCCTCCTTTTAAACAAGTGGAAGACCTCTCTCCATGGGTTCCACTCATTAGGTTTTCCTCCACCAAGGAATATTCCTCCCATTCACACTACGCTGCCTCTCAAAGTGATATCCACCTCCTATCCCAGCGTTGTTGACTTGGTCAAACTTGACCTTGTCCACATGCAAATGCCCCTTTTCACACATGAGGGTGTGAAATCCAGCTCCTATGATGATCCATTTTCACACCATGAGGGATTTTATTCATATTTTTATTATGCATGGGCCTCCTTACCCATTTATTAAACTTCTAGGTGTAAAAGACAAAAATCAATATTCCAATTAGCTGCATGCTAAATTTGGAATATTACAGTCCTCCCCTCCCAAATGTTGCTTGTCCTCAAGCAGCTACAAGGATAGAACTGAAGAGCCTCCTCTTCTCCCCCTGTAGCATCCTTAGCATCCTCATATGAAAAAATCCTCCAAGGATCGATATGTTGTCTCTTCAATATATCTCCAAGTTGTCTCTCCCAAGTATGCAAACTAACTTTTGGTGTGCATCCCAAATAGCTATCATCATGTAAAACATCCATGAAGGAAAAAATGGGTTGTCTAAAGGCCTTCTTGAGGCATGAGGTCAGATATACATTTGGATCAACCATCCCCATATGAATCTCTCATCCCCAAGCTATCATCCATACAAAATGAGCCACCCTCCAAAATGGTAACTCATACAAATCATCCTCCACCTTGAGCTCCTGCAATGTAGGTGGGCTGAAAATATGATCATGGTAGACAAAATATCCTAGCCCACGTTGTCCTCCTCTCCACTTAGGGTAAGTTTAGAGTATATGTTGATCTTGGGCTGCAATAATATTTCCCTCAAGTGGCAAGATGAAGACTAGGCCGCCAAAGATCTCCTCTCCAACGTTGTGAATCAAGTTGGCCCAAACCATGCCATATATGATGAATAGGACTTGATCATCTTATGGCACCCAATCAATCCCATGGCCCACCTCATAAAGAAACAAGTGTTTTGCTTTGGTGACCATATCATCTCTCATGTTCCCATTAGAGCATGTAATGAAAATAGTGTGGGAATCCTCTTCCCCAAAGTACACAACCAACCAATGTGTCACTCCCCCAATCATGCTCCCAATAAAAATAAGAACAACAACAACATAAGGAACTACAATGAGAATCATGCTAGTTGCCATATGAAGAAATGGATAAGGAAAATGGTCCCTCAAATGTATCCAACGCAGTTTGACTCTCAACTATAACAAAAAATGAAATGATGGGTGGCCTCCCCACCACTTGCTTGCTGCCCCAACCTCCTCACAAGTTTGGAGAAAGTGTATGGTGTATGGTGCAAAGTGAGCATGCTCTGCAAAAGATACAATCTCCCCAAGTCCTCCTAGGGAGTGGCCATCACCAAGACTGCCTATGGCCTCAAGTAGACCATGAAGTCTAGAAGGAATAATGCTCCTTCCCTATACATATATGGTTAAGGGTTGCACATATACATTATATAAATCATTATGCCAACAAACAACACCCTTACCATATTTTTTTCTCATGAAAATGGAGTGGCTCATAGATGAGTCCCCTCCCATCCTCAAAGAGAAAAGAGGTGGTTGTTTTAACTCTTCCAAAGAGTTATGTATCTCCTCCATCTCCACATGATCCATGCATCTCCTCATATGTTGATACATCTCCTCCTCAAACCCTTCCCAAAAATACCCCTCCATGATGGTGTGGTATGCTCTCATAGAATAAGTGTGGCTGAAAAGGAAATCTTTATGAGATGCTAGTAGCAACTTCTCCTTGAGCTTGGAAGCTACAGATAAGAAGATCCTACCATGATAGTAGATGACCCCATCTCTGACTGAATATCCCTCCTCATGCAACTAGTCATCCAATATCATGCAAGTAAAAATATCCTTGGAATACTCCACCAATAGCTGGGAATTCTAATATGGATCTATCCTCCATAGTGACAGTGCTGATGAACTATCATGAAGAACATCTGTCATAATGTTGAACCCTTCTTTGACATCTCCCATGCCAAAGATGCAAGTTGGAAGGCTGATATCCTTCCCCTGTTGCTTCTGCCACAACGCAGGATCTGAAATGAGAGTGGATAATGATGATGTTAAGAGAATTCTCCCTCTCTCCTTGAGTCTACCCAATACCCTCAGCGTTGTACAATGACCTCCCATGGTCTCCACTCCTATGAAATCAATGAGTGGTGCCTCAAAATGTGAAGCACCTCTCTTCATCTGCTAATCTGGTGTTCTCCTTGGTGAAATGTCTCCATGCAATGAGATATCAACATCAAGAGTAGACCGCATACATAAATGGAAAGACTTTTCCTGGCCCTCACTACGCAATCCATTCTCCCTCTTCTGTGTATCAATCCTCTGAAATGGATAGGGGTGTGTTCTCCTCATCAAATGATGTTGATCATCCTCCCTACCTTCTCCTTCTGTCTGCATGGTCTCACACTCTATCAGCAATGGCACGTGATAATCATGGGTTGTGCCTTGATCTCCACATATGAGATCCTGGGGAATTCTTTGCAATGATACAAGAACCCTTCTAGTTGGAGCATGTGCTCCATCTACCTATGCATGATGTACTAGATCTACTCTAGACATGACATTGTCCTTGCCCTCAGTTGTATCTTCCTCCCCAATATGAATGGGCAACCTCCCAATGATTGGATCCTCTTTTGAAAAAGGATTCTCCATACCCTCTTACTTAAGAACATAAGATAGAGGTCTTGCCTCTAGCAAGGTATGATGCAAGATATCAGCCTCCTCAATGGTTTTCTAAAGTGGAGTTGATTTTATGGTTCCCTCCATCACAGGCAAGGTTTTTGTTTGTTCATGTTTGTTTAACTTCACCACATGTTGTAGAAAACTACAAGAAAATGTAACATGTAACTTATCTATCAATGAAAAGTTACGAATTTTTCCTTTGTGAAACTTCACCACATGTGTTGCAGAAAGTTCTCATCAAACCTTTCCACCAATGTCTTAATAAAACTTGCATAAGAAGCAGTATTTTCATTTTTCAAGGCAAAAGACTCAAATATCCACCATGCATAGGCCTTACCTCCAAGATGCAACGCTGCAACTCTGATGGCTTCATCTTCAGAAATTTGGTGTTGCTGCAAAAAGGTGTCTAGTTCTTCCACCCAAGCTCTAGCTGAACATGTAGGTGAACCATCAAAAGTAGATAGAATAAATCTATCCATATCATGTTGCTTGCTTCTCTTCCCCTTGATCTTGCAAAACTCTGGAAAAGTGATATGATCTCTAAACTTCTGAGTTTGAGATTCATACTCTTGCAGAAAATCACTAAGAGTTTCTCTCCTAGTCATTCCTTCTTCTTCCATCTCTCTCATGGCAAATCCGGGCATATGAATGCGATGTGCATCATAGTGTGGCTACAGGCTCACACTCATCATATGAAAATCTAGAGTTTGATTCAAATTCAAACCCTCCTGGAGATTCTATACACATCTCCTTCCTTATTTTCTTGAGATCTCCTTGAATGCTCTGTATAGATTTAGGAAGAAGCTTTGAGAGCCTCTCCTCCTTATTTTGTTCATCTATTCTTATTCTTGTATTATTGATAGCATATTTGCCGATATTCCACAGGTTGAGCCAAGATTATGCTCTAATACCACTGTAATAACCCAAAATAAGGAAAATCAGCAATACTGGGAATATCATATAATATCCCAAGATTGGAGATCCAGCAATACATGAACACAAAACTAAATGACATCATACCAAAATGTATGGAAACCATGGAGCCATTTATTATGTAAATCGGTAGCAAACATGTACAATACAACTCAAATAATCAAGGAAAACAAGCCTCCCATGAATACATATGCCAAAAGTGGAATGCTGCTATATTGTAGAGTGCTCATGAACATGTACAACACAGTCATAGATGGTGCACTGCTACATGGAAATGTGAAATAACATAAATCTGCATATATATGGCTCATACAACATTTGGAGAGAAGATCTAAGCTCCCAAACATAATTTCTAGTCAATCTTGGAAGGATTGGCTGAAATATGCAAAACTACAAAAATGTCGTAGTTACATTCTTAAGACTAAGTAGCAGCTGCAACTCAAGAACTGGATGGAGATGGCTGAAAATGATGCCCAAGATGAACAAACCTCCTCCAATGGATCTTCCAAGTGAAAGGCTGATCCTAACACTGAAGACCTCACCCTCCACAATCACTGAAAATAACGCAGTCACTGAGGCATATTGCACTGTAGGTGCAAGAAAATGGGTTGGCCAAGTGCCAAGATCTTTAATATGCTCCAAAGGCTTCCTAACTGATCTCCCAAAGGAAATAAATCTTCCTCCTCTGAAAAATGAGCTCAGGAAGGGTGTTGAGTAACCTCCATTGCAACACCCTGCAACACAACGCAACTCTAAACAAAAACTGCGTTGTAGCTGAAGGAGAATGCTTGGCCTGAAGCCTGAATGTGGAGAAATGAAGAACAAGCTCCCTCAAGAGGCCTCTCTTGAAAGGAGAAGTAATTCCTAAATAGGAATGCCTTGTGCTAAGCAACACTGCAACTCTGCTAAACAACAAGAGGATGCAAAATAGTCTTCTAGACCATAAAATCAATAATACATAACATGAATAACAATGGCTGCCTTGCCCTCCTTTTAAAAAAGTGGAAGCCCTCTCTCTATGGGTTCCGCTCATTATGGTTTCCTCCACCAAGGAATCTTCCTCCCATTCACACTGCGCTGCCTCTCAAAGTGATCTCCACCTCCTATCCCAGCGTTGTTGACTTGGTCAAACTTGACCTTGTCCACATGCAAATGTCCCTTTTCACACATGAGGGTGTCAAATCTAGCTCCTACGATGATCGCTTTTCACACCATGAGGGATTTTATAAATATTTTTATTATGCATGGGCCTCCTTACCCATTTATTAAAATTCTAGGTGTAAAAGACAAAAATCAATATTGCAATTAGCTGCATGCTAAATTTGGAATATTACAAGGAAGGATTGTGAAGTTTCTGAGGAAAGGGAGGCAGTCCTTGAGCACTATGACTGCACAATTTGCAGTCCTAGGAGGTAGAAATTGTGCATTACATAGTTCCATGAGGAAAATTTGTCAGCTTGAGGCCTGCCACTATACAATGCGCAGTTCAAGGAGGCTAAGTGAGGTCAAGTTGATCGGGCAGAGGATTATTCCATCATTTTAATAAGTGTGGGATCGGTAAGTAGTTATGAAACTGTTGGAACAGGGTCTCTTACAAGCTACGAAACTGGTTCGATTTTGTATATTTTTTATTATATTTCATCTAGCGCAGGGGTTTGGGGTGGGTCAAAGCCCCAAAATCATTGTAATGGGTCAAAGGGTAAACCTGGGGTCTGAAAAACACGGTTTGCGGACCACAGGAAAGTTTAGGCTAGATTGTTATAAATAGAGGAACATTTTGAATTGTAAGGCAAAGAAAAGAAGAGGTATTGATGCGAATTGTGGTTCAGTAGATCTGTTTTGGTTTTTGGGGAAGGACTCCTGTTGGCTGTGTGCGCGGAGATCTAGAGTCCAGCTGTGTGCAGACCCTGCTGTTGTGTACATAGTTCGGGATGGGTATTGTAAGAGGGAATTGATGAATTGATGAATAACAAAGGTTGTTTGAGAACTGAATCTATGTGTACTGTTTATGAGAATCATTGGTAATTGTTGTATTATGTGTATTATGTATTCAGCTGCGAAAGTTCTATGTAAGTCTTCTTACTGCATCTAGACCTGTTTTGTTCTGTTTTATGAAATACTGAGCTACTGTCTTAGAAGTATATGATTATTGAGCACCATAGTATAATTTAACTTGTGCACGTGGATGTGAAAAGAGACCTATAAGTCCTGCTCGGGAAGATCTAGACATCTCGAGGCAGGACGTAGCTCTGCTTGAGGCAGGACGCAGCTCTACTTGCCTTACCTATCCTTTCTCAGGGTGTGGAAACCTAGTTCCAACACCCACCCATACAAATTCGGGTGAGACTTTGCCCTGCGCAAGTAGGTCACTGCCGAAAGGGCTAGTAGTATAGGGGTTTGTTGGAAAACCTTGAACTCTGAACCTGGGTTAGGACCCCTCGAGCCAAAAAATGGTTCCATTGCCGAGACCTGGAGCATTTTTAGGAAGGGATTGGGTAATGACAAGAGAGTATTGGAAGCCTGACAAAGAAGAAGAGAAGGTGCGAGTAAATGAGCTCCATTCTGGGTGAAAGTACAATGCAGAGCAGTAAGTACTATCGAACCAATCAAGAAGGGGATAAATCTGGCTATAGCCCACTGAAAGAAACAGCTGCACAAAGCTCGCCAGTTACACAGACGTCAGAACCACGTAAGAATACAACCTCACCCAAAACCCCACCAGAAGGAGACATGGAAGTGCACTTGAAATTACCTACCTTTAAAGGTGCGAGAGATGGGGACATGGACCGATTTTGGTTTGTTGCAGACTCGGTATGGACTATGCAAAGTGTGGTAAGCGATACTATGAAAAGTGCGCAGCTGTCCCTAGCCTTTGAAGAGAGATAACTGGACTGGTATCTGTGGTACATATCTCAAAACGGGAGCACATCCATTCAAGATATTAAGGATGCCCTAAAACAACAGTTCTGAAAACCTAATTCCTACTCTCAGATCGTAGCAGACATGAAATATTTCAAGAAACAAAAAACTTAGTCTGTATGGGAAGCTGATCAAAGACTAAAAAAAGCGATCAGAGAGGGAGGATTTAAGTATGACGACAGACAGCATACCAAATGGTTCATCGCTATGTTGCTACCTCACTTGCGTATACCTATGGGCCACCAGACCTTTGAATCAGAGGAAAAAGCTTTGGAAGCTGCCATAAAACTAGAAGCCGCGCCCAAAGAAGACACCTCAAGAGGGGTACAACAAATTCAGGAGCAGCTCGGAGCTATGCACATGGAGATCCAGAACCTACGGAAGGAACGGGGAAAAGGAGCTAGTGCAGACCTATGGTGCATACGATGTCAAACGTCTGGACATACGAAGGATCAGTGCCCACTACTGGTAGATTACATGCAGGTAGGAGGCCCTATTCCACTATGTCCAGGCTCAAGCGGTTCTGTGTTATGGTGTGATGACTTCCCGGTAGTAGGACTACACGATACAGCCCAATGCCCTCGGCTAAGTACGGGCAAACTAAAGCAACAATGGTGTAGATTCTACCGGTCTGTAGGACATGATGAGCAGAACTGTCGCACTTACGAGTTGGTGATAGATCGAGGAAGCTTGTATAGGGTACAATCAAACTCTGCGTCACCTAGATCTCTCGCGAGCTTCGGTGGCTCCCCAGAAAGGGGCAAGAGAGGTCGAGGGGAAGCGCAGGACGAGGGTGTCGGCAGCTAATCTGTTATAATTGCGGGGAGGTAGGACACTTTGCAAGGGACTGCCCAAACCCTACAAGGAAATCCTGTAAATATTGTCGGCAGCTAGACCATGAGATTGAGGACTGCCCAATCTTGATAACAAAAATGCAAGAGAAACAGCCAACACCAACGCAGAATGTACAAAGAGTTAAGGCCGAACTACGAGACAGAAATTCAAGTGCAACACGCAGTAGGATGGCCACGAAGGAGGAGGCATGGGTCCTTCGAGCCAACAAGCACCCGACAACCAAGAAGGATTGGATCGTGAACCACGACAAGAAATAATCCACTAAGACAAGAAACTCTACTATGCGGACTATGCAGACACCTGCACACCTAGGAGCGGATGACGAGGTGAGACCCTTCTTGCAGGCATGTATAAAGCTATTACGCCACCCACAGGCTGAAGAAAACCTTCAGGAAGTAATAGATAGTTGTGCAGTGCAGTCCCCCCTATCTTCAAAATTTCGGGACATACACAAGTTAGGAAGATATAGGAAACGTACCGGTAGGGAGATGAGATTAACTGCCCAAATCGGTAATTATGAAATGGATCAGGTTGTCTTAGACTTGGGGTCAGATGCAAACGTGCTACCTAACAAACTTGGCAACAAATGGGAGAACCCAAATTGGAGTGGTCCAATATCCAACTGCGTATGGCCAGCCAACAGAAGATTATACCTCTGGGAAGACTATCAAAACTCATGGTAGATATCGTTGGGGTCAGGGCCCAGGCTAATTTCGAAGTAATTCAGATTGTAGAAGATGTAGACCCGTACCCTACGCTCTTAGGACTCGACTGGGCCATATATATGGGTGGTATCATCAACCTCAAGAAAAGAAGCATGGTATTTGAAAATAACGGAATAAGGGTGATAGTACCATTAGATCCTATGGAAGGAGAATGCTACACAAAGCTAGTACGCAGTAACAAAGAGGTAGATCACATTTACAAGTTGACCGCGCAAAACAAGGATTGGATCAATCCCATGGTGGACGGGGTACTTTTCTAGGAAGTAGAAAACAAATACTTCTCTAACTCTAACGAGGAAATGGAGAATTGGCAAAACCGGCTGCATGATGTCTCGACACCACAATGTCCTCAGGGCGCTAGGGACCTCTTATACATTTCTTTAGAGGTAAGAGATATACCCCATTTTGATGAGTCTAGTAGCATCCAAGAATTGCTAAGAACACTGGAAGCTACGGTTCCAAGAGAGAGACGGCTCTGGGCCCTTAATCTAGCTATGCGTGGGAGGCCTGCGCGATGGTGGGACACCCACAAGGAAGCATTCTAGGACTTGGAGACATGTTGGGATATGATGATCCTGCGGTTCGCACCCCCGGCTGACATACACACCAAGATGTTCCTCGGACTTGGAGATCCCCGTGCGCATCTGCTCACCTGGATGTACAAATGGTCCGATCGGAATACAGAGAGTGGGTTCATCTATTTATTCATGCCTTGGGCCCTATCCCCGTCGTATGGTATTTAGATGTGAAGCTACATCAGTGCACCCGCCACTGGGAAATACTAAAAGATGACTTTATAGGAACGTTCGGACTAATTGGGGGGACGAAGGCGCTTGACGAAGCTCTGCAGGACATCGATGCTTTTATATTTAATGACTCGCACCATCACGCCGCACCAGAGGTCCTGACATGGGAAGCGCAGATGCAAGACATAGTCAACTGCCGGAGCTTGGCGATAGAAGAAGAGGAAGACAATCCTCAGAACGTCTCTATCCTAGAATCCGAGGGGGAATGCACCGTCATTGGACCCCCACTATAGAATATTGATGTGACTCAACCTCTCAAGCTACGTGAATTTAATATCAGGATGGAAGAACATCCTAAGTTGGCTAAAATTGGGGACTATTGGGACGAAGTAACTGTCAGCAAAATTGCAGAGCTACTTACAGAATATCAGGACTTATTTCCGACAAAGTTTTCTGAGCTCAAAGGAATCACGGGGGACCTAGGCGTTATGTACATCACTCTGAAACCAGAGGCGCACCCCGTAAAGCAGCGACCTTACCGTCTGAACCCTAAATATAAGCAAAAGGACAAAGAAGAACTGGACAAGATGCTTGCTGTAGGTATCATTGAACCGGTGGAACAGTCAGACTGGGTAAGCCTGATGGTTATCCAGGAGAAGAAAACAAAGGGGGAGATACAAATCTGCGTAGACCTACGCAAGTTAAATGATGCCTGTGTCCATGACCCCTTCCCTACGCCCTTCTCAGATGAAATCCTTGATAGTGTGGGAAGGAAGGAAGCCTGTTCAGTCACCGATGGGTTCTCAAGGTACCATCAGATCCGAATTGCAACTAGAGATGATAGTAAGACTACATTCGCAACAGAATGGGGGTCCTTTCAGTATACAGTCATGCCCTTTGGTCTCAAGAACGCACCCGCTATCTTCTCAAGGGTAGTAGTTGTTATATTCAAAGAGTTTATCCATAAGTTCCTAGAGGTTTATTTTCATGACTGGACGGTATTCATCTTGGTAAAGGAGAATGTCTCTAACCTGTGATTAATGTTGGATGCATGCCGAAAGCACCAAATTTCCTTGAATATCAAGAAGTGTATCTTCTGCATGCCTTTCAGAATCCTGCTCGAGCACATAGTTTTCCAGCAAGGGTTGATGGTTGATCCTACGAAGGTAGCCATAATTATAAACCTTGCAGTCTCAACAATGGAAAAACAACTGCATTCTATTCTTGGACACATGAGCTATTACAGGAAATTCATTCAGGGGTACACACTGATCACAGCACCCTTGGAAAAAATTCTTAAAAAGGATGTTTCCTTTTTTTGGAATGATGAATGTCATAATAGTTTTGAACTACTCGAAGAGAATATGATCTTTGCACCCATACTAATATTTCCTAATTGGTCAAAAGAATTTCATGTACATGTGGATGCATCAAGCATCGCCTTGGGTGTTGTCCTAAGTCAACCTAGAGAGGGAGATATTGATCACCCGGTTGCCTTTGTGAGTCAGAAACTCTCAGGTGCAGAGCGCAACTACTCTGCCACCGAACAAAATGGAATGGCCATGGTATATGCATTACAGAAATATCAACACTATCTGTTGGGCGGACACTTTAAGATGTTCACCGATCATTCGGCTTTGAAATACCTTGTCAACAAGCCTGTGCTGGGGGCGAATATTTGCCGCTAGATGTTGTTGTTTCAGGAACGATTTTGAGATCATCGTCAAGCCTGGAAGCCTGAACGCGGGTCCGGACCATCTGTCCCGTATTGAGACGGGGGAAGAACCCACTAACTTGGAGGAAGGATTACCAGATGCGCAGATGTTCACCATTAAGGTTGTTGATGCATATTTCGTTGATATCATTCAGTTCCTAACTACAGGAATAGCCCCAGCAGAATAAACGATGCAGCAGAAGAAGGAGTTGGTTACTCGGGCGGCAGACTTTACTATCATCGCTGGCCAGTTATACAAGCTAAGCGCTGATGAAATACTGCGCAGATACATACTGGAACATGAATGGCAGGTTGTTTTGGTGGAGGCACACAAAGGCATCGCAGGAGGCCACTATGCAGGAAGAGCAACGACACAAAATATCTTGAGAGTTGGGTTATGGTGGCCTACCCTACATCAGGATTCTCACACCTATTGTACATCGTGCAATACGTGCCAGCGGACAGGATGGCCCTCACGCAGAGATGAGATTCCATTGCAACCTCAAATGGCTTTGTAGGCCTTTGACAAATGGGCCATTGACTTTGTGGGACCCACCAATCCACCAGGCAAGAAGAAAGGTGTGCGCTACATTATTACTGCCACTGACTATGTCACTCGATGGGCTGAAGCACAAGCGGTGAAGGATTGTATTGCGGATATTTCTGTGCACTTCATCTTTGAATAGATCCTAACCAATTTTGGCTGCCCAAAGATCCTAATGAACAACAGAGGCATGCACTTCGTTAACGAAACGATACAAGCCCTGAATGAGGAATTTCGGATCCATCATGCGAAAAGTACACCATACCATCCACAGGAAAATGGGGTGGTTGAGGCTTTCAACAAAATCCTAAAGCAGGCATTGACCAAGGTCTACAATGTCGATCGTAGTGATTGGGATGTACGCATCCCCTTTTTTCTGTGGGCCTACCAGACAACCTGTAAGAAGCTAACAGGAAGGACCCCCTTTCGGATGGTCTACAGCAAGGAGGCCATTATGCCAATAGAATACATTGTTCCTAGCCTATGTATCACAACATTTAAAAATATAGCAGAACCTAATATAATGGAGGAACGCCTTGCACATCTTCTGGCATTGGAGGAAGATCAGTTTATTGCTAACTTTCATCAGCAGGTTCAGAAGAGTCGCGATAAATCCTGGCATGATCGACATATTCGCCAAAAGAAATTCATAGCAGGCAACCTAGTCCTCTTATATGATAGCCAATTTGTGAAACACCCAGGGAAATTTCGACAGCACTAGCTTGGTCCCTACACCCTTAAGGAAATCACGAATGATGGAGCAGTTCAGCTAGCTACCCAGTGCGGTGACATGTTACCAAGCTATGTCAATGGTAGTCAGCTCAAGCCATACAGGGCTAAATGACTATATGGCCAAAATAATTGGCTCAGGCAAGATCGGCCCACCTGGGATTGGATGCTGACGCACAAGGGGGATACGCATGTTGGTCATCAAATAGCTCTAGGGGTGATTGGCAGACCTGTGGCCACAATGATTCGGGATGAGTCACAAGATTGTGTTGGGGGACTGTTGGAACAGGGTCTCCTACGAGCTGTGAAACTGGTCCGATAAAGCATTGTAATGGGTCAAAGGGTAAGCCTGGGGTCTGAAAACCACAGTTTGCGGACTATAGGAAAGTTTAGGCTAGATTTTTATAAATAGAGGAACATTTTGAATTGTAAGGCAGAGAAAAGAAGAGGTATTGATGCAACTTGTGGTTCAGTAGATCTGTTTGGGTTTTTGGGGAAGGACTCCTGCTGGCTGTGTGCATGGAGATCTAGAGTCCGGCTGTGTGTAGACCCTGCTATTGTGTGCGTAGGTCGGGACAGGTATGTAAGATGGAATTGATGAATTGATGAATAAGAAAGGATGTTTGAGCACTGAATCTATGTGTAATGTTTATGTGAATCATTGGTAATTGCTGTATTATGCGTATTCTGTATTCAACTGCGAAAGTTCTGTGTAAGTGTTCTTACTGCATCTAGACCTGTTTTGTTCTGCTTTATGAAATATTGAGCTATTGTCTTATAATTATATGATTATTGAGCACCATAGTATAATTGACCTTGCGCACGTGGATGCGAAAAGAGACCTATAAGTCTTGCTCGGGAAGATCTGGACATCTCTAGGCAGGACACAGCTCTGCTTGCCTTACCTATCCTTTCTCAGGGTGCGGAAACCTAGTTCCAGCACCCACCCATACTACTTCGGGTGAGACTTTGACCTGCGCAAGTAGGTCACTACTGAAAGGGCCAATAGTATAGGGG
Source organism: Pinus albicaulis (assembly GCA_034641835.2). Lineage (NCBI taxonomy): Eukaryota > Viridiplantae > Streptophyta > Pinopsida > Pinales > Pinaceae > Pinus > Pinus albicaulis. The sequence goes on from CM076572.1 coordinate 738,563,375, forward strand.
TTTGCTGGCAAACCTTGAACTCCAAACCTAGGTCAGGACCCCTCAAGCCAACAGAAACCAAGGTAAGAATTGAACATGATCACACATTCAAAAAAATCTATGACATAACATTCAATACTCAACACGCATAAACAACATGGTTCCTTTAAAGCGACGACAAAACAATACTCTCCTCCAAGTGTGACACTCAGGGTACACTTTGCGATGACAATGACAACACTTGTTTATAAATGCTCAAGACTTGGGGAATACGTCTAATGCATGTATTTATGATGAATAGGACCCATTGACACTAAATTTTCCCCTTGAAATGAACCAAAATTTCACCTTTTGCGATGTACGACACTTCCCATGGCAAAAGACGACACTTGCGAAAGCAAGAGAAGAGTGAAAATGACACTTGAAAAGGTTTAAATAAAAGGAAAGTGACACATGTGAGTGTGAAGATAAAATGAAAAGGACACTTGTTAAGGTGAACGCAAGAAAAAATTACAGGCTCAAATGTGAAAGCGACACTTGCGAAAACAAAGGTGCACCAGAATGATAGTTGAGAAAACTCACCAAAATGAAAGTGTAATTGCAATCTAAGTGAGGGAGACCATCAATGGAGAGTGCGCACTAATTTTCAATATGTATTGTGCAGTACACTGTTGAATTTCACAATCATTATCACTAGTGATTTCATAAGCCTTACATTCAAGAGTTGTGTGATGCTTATCTCAGCTTACATAAAAATATGTGTGTTTGTGAATTCATCGAAGATCAAACATATGTGAGCAAGTGACTTAGACACTTAAAAGAGTACTTAATATTGGAATGAAGGATCACAAGATCCTGAGTAGGCTCCAAAATTCAAGTCTAAGATAAATTTTGGAGGGTGTTTGTAACAGTGACAACACTACCCTTATGTCTCTTTTTCTTTCCTTGGATGCTTGCTTTATGATTTCTTGATATTTTTTCACAATGGAAACTTGTTCAAGTTTCTAGGCTTCACCTAACTCTGCTACTTTAGGTGCTGACATGTTAAAATCCATGTGTTGAATAGTGAAGGTTGGTTTATCTCGCTCTGCCAACACTCTATTTTATAACACCAGAGCTTGGGACTTTGTGTCCTCTTCTTCATCATCCTCATCATCTTCATCCTCTTCTTCCATTGTTTCCCCTTGTAACTTCTGGGGTTATGTTCATCCCCCTAGTCGATGTCCATGGGCTCTAAGACACTCCTTTTTCCTCCCAAGAGGTGGAAGGTGCTTGATTTTTCAAGGAGAAACATGGATTTAACCTCTTCCCATGTATATTTTTAGCATAGTCTTATATCATGGGATTAGGATCATGCTTATGTTATTATCTCTTTTTCTCATTCCTTTTCTCATATAAAATATTATGAGGATCATACTTCCATGCTCCTGCCTGCATGAAATCAAGGCTTCTGAGAATGTTTTCCACTATACTCAAGACACTCATTTTTCTCACCACCAAAGGACCTACTTCATGAGCAATATGGAAATTCATAACTGTCATTTGAGAAGAAAAAGGTATATTGTCACTATAGAACCTCTTCCTTATGTACTCTAGTGCAAAAATATAGTGAGTTATAAAGGCTAGTAGTTGATATGTCCTTCCCTAAAATTCATATATTATTATGAAAATGTATTTATCAAAAAGATACCAGTCACCCACACTGGTATTAGGAATAAACTACAATATGTCAGTGAGGAACTTGAGGAATTTGGTCATGTTAATTTTTCACAATGTTCTATGTTGATATAATCACTTTAAAATAAATTTCTTCAATTCCCATCACCCCAGTAACAATAAAGAAATTATAGGTAGAACAATAATAAATATATTCATAATAGAAGATAGCTAAGAATAATGAGACACAGAGATTTGGTCAAAGACCGGGGAAAAACCTCACAAGGGGGAAAACCATTTGATCAATTATTCTTCTTCTATTTTTAAATCAATGTTAAGTAAGAGATACATAGTCCAAATAGTACATCCAACAACTAGTCAAAGTCAAAGCCTTAACTTACCAAATCAACCAATCCAAAATGAGTCAAAAATGAGAGATAAAGTCAAATCTGGTCGAAGGTACCAGTCTACAATATTTCCAACTATGTAGAATCATTCAAAAATAGTCAACAATATTCCCTAACCAATCAAAGTAAATAGTCTAACTAATCATAAAAGTTAGTTCAACTCATCATTGAATTCAATCTTCCTTATTTATTCAAAATCAATCAAAAGATACCAGAAATTATGTGATAAATTTATTCAACTTTATAATTCAACCTGCAATCAAACCCTAGTTCATATATGCAGTCAAAGTATGCCCAGAAGTTCAATCAAAGTCTCCCTAAATTCAGCCTCCAAAAACAATTCAAAAATTCAATCAAAATAGCCCAAGTCAAGCAAAGTCAACGGAGGTCAACGCAGTCCCAAAACTAGTTCAAAAAATCAACTCAGCCAAAAAAAAAATGTACTCTTGCTCCTTCACACATGTGAACTCAACATGTAATTTCAGATATGAAAGTGATGATTTTATGATGCTCCAAATGACCTCCAACAAACTCATATTTATATGGTATCTAGGAGTGATCATTTCCTTAGTGAGGATGACTTGTTGACTTGAAGGCCAATTTGGTTAAATGTACAAAAGTGACTTTTTCCTCATGTTTGAGAATTTTTTATGGTGAAATTTTAACCGTATTTTCTCAAATTTTCAACACCTCCGCTCAACTAGGGTGAAATTTCTAGCTGCACCATAAATGTCATCTCAGATGAACATGTCTCAACATAGAAGAAGCTCATCTCGTCTCATCTCATCTCAGATGAATAATTGATAATGCAATCCACAAAAGAAGAAGAATCATCCCCACTAAAAAATAAGGGCTATTTATTTACCACAATCAAGTCCATGGAATTCATAAATGACCTTGGTAAAGATCGCACACCCTGTGTCCACAAATTGAAACTCATCAAACTTGATCCTCAGCGACCGAGTGGTAGAACATTTGCATCCAATACTTAGGGATGATCAATTTACCATAACCAAGTCCATGGTAGGCATTTCCACCATTATTTAAATGTCACACACACCTAAGTCTCCTCACCCACTGGCTAGATGGGTGACAATCTCGGCAAGCTTAACCACCTCACCATGGCCCTTGGTCAGTAATGACACGAAGGTGAGTTTCAAGTAGTATGCATACTGGTGCATGTACTCAGCCAAGTCTATGGCTTCAAGGAGTACCCTCACACCTAGGAGAAGTAACACAACCCCCTTCACCATTTCCATGGCTAGTCATAAATATTATTGAAGGCTTATGCTTAGTTTTCTCAATTAGTAGTGTTCCCTCTGAGGGAGGGATACATTCTCTTACACTCCAAGATTCTCTCTGAATAATATGAACTTCCCTTTCAACAATGGGTTTGTGAGAATGTATTCAACCTACTCATCAGTCGATATGTGTTGGACCCTCATCTCTCCTCTCAGTACCATATCTCTGATGAAGTGGTACTTGATCTCAATGTGCTTCGACTAGTCATGGAATACTAGATTATTTGAAAATGTAATATCGCTTTGATTGTCACAGCATATCAATGTCATATCAAGAACCTAGTCAAACAATTATGTAAAGAGCTTCAACAACAACACTTACTTATATTTAGTCATACTAGTTGCAATGTACTCTGCCTCTACTATACTGAGAGTGACATATTTATGCTTCCTTCTCATTCAGGAAATCACAACGTATCCCAACCTAAATAAACATCATGATGTTCTCTTCCTATCAGTAATGCTCCCAAACCTATCTTCATGTGTATATCCTTGATTCTCAATTCATCGTCAGAGGTATATCTCAATCCATAATTGATCGTCCCATGCAAATATATCAACACATGTTTTGCGGCCACCTAGTGAGCATGCAAAGGGTCCACCATGAACTAGCTCAGGGTTTTGATAGAAAAACATATATATAATCTTGTGTTTACCATAAACATCATAACCCCAATCAGTTGTCAATACAAAGAAGGATCCACTAGTTCTGGTCCCACAGCTTCACCACATAACTTCTTAAAGTTTTCCTCCATCAATCTGACCATGGTGCAATCCACTATCCCAAATATCTCAAAATGTTTGACAACATATTTTCCTTGGCTAAGGAAGATCTCACCAGGTCTCTGCCACACTTCTAATCCAAGGAAATAGTGCATCAACCCAAGGTATTTTATCTCAAATTCGGAGGAAATCACCATCTTACATTGAATGATCAAAGGCTATGGTCCTGTCAATAATAAGCCATCAACATATAAAACCAAAGTCATATGCATACCTAACCTTTAATTAGAGATTCAAATCGACACTTTTCCTGACGAATCCTAGTTTCATCGAGTATCCATTCATTTGAGCATACCAAGCCCTGGGGACTTTATTCAAACCATAGATGGATTTTTTCAATATGAAAGCATGGGTTTCCTTGCCATACTCCTCAAAGACCTGAAGTTGTTCCACATACACCTATTCCTTAAGTATGCCATGAAGAAAGGAATTTTTCACATCCATCTAGTGAAGACTCCAACCTTGATTAGAAGCAAGTGCAATGATGGCCCAAATGGTAGTGTATTGAGAAACAAGTGAAAATATCACATCATAATCTTCTCCCTCATTCTGGGAGAATCCTCTAGCAATAAATATCACCTTGAACTTCTCAATGCTACCATTGGTTGCATGTTTGATATTATATAACCACTTGGAAGTCCATCAGACTTCCCCTCGAGTCTCAGAATGACCTCCCATACATTATTCTTCATGATGGAATCATACTCCTAAGCCATGGAATCTCTCCAAACATGTTGCTTAGTTTCTTTATCATAGCTACAAGGTTCACATTGTATAATGTCAATTATCAAATTTTCATATCCCTAATATTTCTATGGTTGCTTGCTCTCTCTAAAGGTGCCTCTTGGGGCGGCATGTATCTTAGCACCTTGTAAGTTATCATGGAACCAAAAAGGTATTTTCATCATGGGAGGATCACAAAGAGGAGGATCTAAGGGATCCATCGGTGGCATATGCTCATCTGCAAGGTCAAGCTCGGGTATGGATGGCTCAACATCTACATCCATAGCATCATCCCATCTCAATGTTGGCAGGTCAAGATATTTCCTTGCTTTTCCAAGGGTATCATCCTCATCAAATGTCACATCCCAACTAAACTCAATGTTTCTTTGGCCTAGCGCATATATCCCATAAGCTTTAGAATTTTCACAATAATCAACAAATGTACCTTTATTTCTTGAAGTTTCTAGCTTGGATCTCTTCTCCTTCGGCACATTAAAGAAGAAAGGGAAGCCAAATATTCTCATATGTCCAACTTTTGGTTTCACACATGTAAATACTTCTTCAGGAGTCTTATTTTCCAAGGCATGATTAGGACTCCTATTTTGGACATATGCATTAGTATTTGTAACTTATCCCCATGAAAACATAGGAATAATTTGGTCATGAATCATGGCTTTGGCAGCTTCCATGAGGTCTTGCTCTTCGTCTCAACAACTCCATTTTGTTGAGGATTTTGTGGAACAATTACCTCACTCTTAATCTTAGATTCTCTTTAGAATTATTTGAAATCATTTGAAGTATATTCTCCTCCATTATTTGTCCTCGAGATCTTGATCTTCTTTCCTATTTCATTTTCCATAAGAGCCTTGAAATAACTGAACACGTTGATAACCTAATATTTTATCTTCAAGTAGAAGATCCAATTTTTACAATAGCATACATCAACAAAGATCGAGTAGTATAAATACCCTCCAAGATATTTCATCGGCATGGATCCAAAAAGGTAAAAATGAATAAGATGAAGAATTTCCTTAGATATATTATTGTTGGAAGGGAATGATACCTTGACATTCTTCCCAGTGGCACATCCCAGGAATACACCTTCATGATCAACCTACATCTTGGCTATGTCTATAACCATCCTTCTCACAATATGAAAAGCTTTATAATGAAGGTGAGAAAATTTCTGGTGCCAAAGTTCACACTGATTTGTATTATCATAGACCAATGCTTGAATTGGTTTTCCATAAAACTTTTACAGGCCATCATCCTGTTGGAAATACTGAGAAGGGGGGTGAATCAGTATTCCTTTCAATTAGAGCATTAGTTAATCTTCAATTATTATCATTTTCTGTACAATGATAGCAGTAAAAAAAATGAACACAAATGCACACAGTTTTTAAGGTGAAAACCCTATCCGAGACAAAAACCACCTGAATAATTTTCTAATAATTCTTTAATATTCAACTCTAATTCAAAATAAATCTCCAACTTCCTAGAATCTAGAAAAGCATTCTTCTCCAGCTCCCACTGGATGGACTCTCCAACACCTAAGATTATTCAATAGCCAACTGAACGGATGCTCCAACACCTAATGAGCTACAAATCACCCTAGCACCACCCTACCACCCTAAAGTTTCCATAGGCTTGAACCTGTTGGTGATTTCATGCACCAGCCTAGCACCACCCTACCACCCTATAGAAGAATAAAATAAGAATGGACTCTTGTACCAGGGAAAATGGTCCACTTTACAATGATATAGAATGATGTAGAAGAAGAAGACACACTAGACCATAACCCCAACTATGACACAACCACCTAATGATGATCCTAGACCTTCCGACACCGCCTCTTCAAACCTTGGCAGATAGACACTTGTACAATTTTTACAATGATGCATTTACAATGACTTAGTACAATGATTGTATGCAGTGCTGCCCACTTGAAGGCTTTATGTGTTGAAATTATTGTTGATTTTCTACACCTTAATTTCTCCTCTTTTCATGTTACCCTCTGTTGCACCTTTCTTTGCTTTGCTGCCCTAGAAAATCTGGTCCTTTGTTGCCTTTGACAACACATGATCTAGCTTTGTCTTGCCTTCTAGGATCTCGACATTGAATCTGGTGTATCTTTGTTATTTCAGCTCCCCGATATGAGATTTTTGGTTTTATAGTAGTACTCTGAGTCTTCTTTCCAATGCCAGAGGTCTGATCCAAGTTGGATTCTTCAAGAGAGAGTTATTCCCAATCTCTTACAATTTCCTAATTATGGACTGTTTCAGTAGAGCGAACTTGTATGACGTGCCAAGTGTCATTGTTCCTTCATTCGGCTCTGGAATTGATATAGAGAAAACTAAATTTTGTGCCCTATCTGCCACTTTTTACATAATTCCAATCTGATACTCAGAGAGAGAGAGAGTTATGACAATTTTCCCAAGGTCACTTCTTTGATATGAAGTTCATGAGCTTGCAAAAACACTGAATTCCATAGATCATATCTCTGAAAATATTCTGCACCCTGATCTGAAACTCCTACAGGAGCTTCATCCGTATTTCGGCTTTGCCTCATAAAAATTTCAGCTTCTGAACCTTCGTATAAAAAAAGTTAGAGCCCAAATTTCACGATGTCCTGTTTCAAGTAGCGAAATCCCTACATAAGGAGGATACGAGGATCACAATTTATATAAATGCTTAGGTTGAGAGGGGCTTCAACAAGTGAACGTGGGAGGGATTTTACGAGCTTAAAAATTATTAATTATTGACTTTTCAATGACCCATGCCACAACCCCATGGGGTTTTAGCTCACTAACTGGGGTTACAAACTTCAAACATGAATATCTCTCAAACCGTGAAGAATTAAATGGTGTGCCATATATCAACGAAAACATCTCAACAAGTAGAAACCATAAAAAATATTCTTGACCTAGAATATAGTAATTTTGTAGGTCAAAATTACCATGCAAGATTTGGGTAGCCCCTGGTGTTGTTTGGGTTGACATCAATGACAACCATTGATCAACAATCTCCCTCTTTGGCATTGATGGCAACACAAGTACTTCTCCTACGATCATGACACCTCTTCCTACAACATTCTCTCCCCCTTTAACATCAATGGTGAAGGGTAACTCCCCCTAACACACAACCATCTTGCGGACCTGTACACACTTCCACTCCCCCTGGCACAAAACCATCCTCCAAACCCATACACACTTCCACTCCCCCTTCATATTCTGAATAAGGAAAATCTAATGAGAACTTGGGAGAATCCCAAGCTTCTGGCGAAGATATTGAGATTGTTCATGAGTACTCTTACGATCATCAACACTTCCTGCCCAATCTACATCTGTAAAGGCTTGAATAATGATATTTTTACCCTTGGGATACCATAAGCCATATTCTTTTGTTCCCTTTAGATATCGAAGAATTATTTTGACGGCAATAATATGTGATTCTTTTGCTGCTTCTTGGAATCTTGCTACTTGTCCAACTGCTTGCATAACATCTGGCTAGGAGGCCGTTACATATAGAAGACTACCAATTATAGATCTGTACAACCTCTGATCCACATCCTTAGATGAGCTGTCTATGCTCAATTTGCAACCTATTACCATCGGAGTAAGGATGGGTTTTCAATCTTCCATTTTGAATGTCTTGAGCATTTCCTTGATGTACTTGGCTTGACATATAAATATTCCTTTATCTTGCTGAGATATTTGAAGCCCTAAGAAGTATGTCAGCTCACCAAGTAAAGACATCTCAAACTCACTTTTCATATTTGTAGAAAATTTCTTACTTAGTTGATCATCATTGCTACCAAATATTATATCATCCACATATACCTCAACGATTGTTAAATTATCTTTATCTATTTGTACATAAATATTGTTATCAACAGTACCTTTCTTGAACCCTTGTTGACTTAGATATCCATCAATACGAGCATACCATTCTCTCGGAGCCTGCTTGAGACCATATAGAGCGCTCTTTAACCTGCAAACATAGTCTTATTTTTCTGATAGCATAAAACCTTCAGGTTGTTCGATGTAAACTTCTTCTTCTAATTCGTCATTCAGAAATGCTAACTTCACATCCATTTGGCAGACTTTGATTTTTCTTGAACATGCATAGGCGATAAACATTCAGATGGCTTCCATTCTGGAATCTGGTGAAAATGTTTCGTTGAAATCAATTCCTTCCACTTGTGCATAACCTTTGCAAACCAATCTTGCTTTGTTTCTGGTAACCTGTCCATCTTCATTCAATTTGTTCCTGAACACCCATTTATTCCCAATGAAATTTTTATACTTTGGTCATGGAACTAATTCCCAGGTGTTATTTTTCTCTATTTGATCCAATTCTTCATTCATAGCTGCTACCCAATGTTCATTCTAGCTGGCTTCCTCAAAACTACTATGAAAAGTGAGTTTGAGATGTCACCAATGATTTGATTTGATGGATGGTCCTTTTGAATCCATTCTTTTTCTCTCTTTGGATGAGCTTCTTGTTGTTTTTCTAGTATATCTTGATTATCATTATTTACTTCTTCCTGGTTGATAGTTTCTTCTTGTTCTAGAATTTCCTTTGTGCCTTTTTTAGCCTCTGTCTCAAGTTTCAAATATTCTAGATCCTCATCATTATTCGTTAGAACACCATATTCGTCAAATGTAACATGTATGCTCTCCACTATTTGTTTTCGTCTTAGATTATAGCATTTATAGGACTTTATTTTGCGTGAGTAACCAAAAAAGATACCTTCATCAACACGTGATTCAAACTTACCCAAATTTTGATCTTCTCTTTTGATATAACATTTTCTTCCGAAGATTCTGAAATATTTTACATTATTTGGTTTTCCTTTCCATAATTCATATGGGGTCTTGTTGCAATTATTTCTAGGAAGACTTCGGTTGATAATGAATATTGTCATATCAATTGCTTGAACCTGAATGACATCCAATTTTGAGTCCTTGAACATTTTTCTACCCATTTCCTGTACGGTTCTGTTCTTGCTTTCAGCAACTCCATTTTGTTGAGGTGTTCGTGTTGTTCAAAATTGTCTTTTTATTCCATTTTTGTCACAGTATTGCTGAAATAATTTGGAAGTGAATTCTCTGCCATTATCTGATCTTAGACACTTTATTTTCAAATCAATTTCATTTTCGAGCAACTCCTTGTAGATCTTAAAGCACTCAAATTCTTCAAATTTTTTCTTTAGGAAACTGACGACTGTCATCATGGTATAGTCATCTATCATTAACATGAAGTATAATTCTCCATCTAAGCCTTTTTTTTCACAGGACCACATAGATCAGTACGCATCAATTCCAATGGATGTGATGCAAAGTGTTCTTTTGTTTTAAATTGGACTTTTGTCTGCTTGACGTGCTGACATGCCTCACATAGTGTGTTGGAAGGTTTTGAGATTTTCGGCATTTCTCGTACTGCTTCCTTTTTTCTTATCCTAACAAGATTGTCAAGTTTATGTGACCCATTCGTTTATGCCATAACCAGCTTTCATCTTCTTTAGCTAGTAGACATGCTTTAGTTGCTTCATCCATAACATATATGTCGTTTGGAGCTCGACTTGTTGTAGCCACAATTTTACCATACCTACCTTTCCTGATTTCACATTATGTGGAGTTGAATAGCATTGTGTGTCCTTGATCATACATTTGTCCAACACTGAGCAGATTGTGATTCAAGTTTTCAACCAATAGAAAATTCTTGGCTATAACATTTTTGCTTCTGAGAGTGACGGTACCTGATCCTATAACATTTGAAGATACATCATTTCCAAAGGATATGGTTCCATCCTTATTCTCTTTCAGAGATACAAATTTCCTTCTATCTCCAGTCATATGCGTTGAGAAACCGCTATCAACATACCACACATCTTTGTTGGTTTGAGCCTTGAGAGCGAGAGCACAATTATCAGTCTTCTTCTTCTTCCACGTTCGTTCGTTCTGTGACTTCGAAGATTCTTCTGGAGGATTTTCAAGTCTACAGTCTCTGGCTATGTGTCCAAAGTTCTGAAATTTGTAACATTCCATATTATTTCTTAAATGTTCAAATCTATTGATGTTTTGTTGAGCCCTGGGAGGTTCATATTTGAAGGATCTCCTGGAATTGTATTGGTTCCTAGGGTACGTGCAACATTATACAGCTTTATGACCAAATTTTCCACATGAATAACAACAGCCATGAAAAATATGTTGGTACCTGGATGGAAATATTCATCGAGGAATCGTCTTCCAAGGATGTTCTTGTGAATCTTGTCCAATGAAGTCTACATGCATGTCATCTCATAGGTTCATTTTATTTGTTGTAGAAGGTCCTGCTTCTTCTTCTTTGTAACTGAGGCCAGTTCTTTCATTGTAAGATCGTTGATTGTCGATGAGTTATTCCAATGACCTTGAGCTATTGGCATAGTTTTGGACATTTTTTCCCTTCTTCACTTCCTTATGCAGCGAGACTACTTCGGCTTCTAATGCTTCCCTTTCTTGGTTGCTTTCTTCCAACTTATTTTGAAGTGACTCTTCAATACATTTTTGTTCTTCAACTTCAATTTTGAGACCTTGAACTTGTTCTTTAAGAGTATTGGAACGAATCTTCTCAGTCTTGAGCTCTTTTATAAGACTAATTGCCTCCATAAAAAAATATTTTATGGTCAACCCTTCTTCTTCATTATTTTATACCTCTTGTTTATTGTGCTTGACCATAAACAATACTCTCTCATTGGCCTCTTCTTCGTTGTCACTGTCTTCATCGAATGTTGAGCTATCTTCTTTAGAGAGAAAGTTCCTTTTCAATCCTTTCTTTTTTTCTTTCTTGTTGAATTTCTTAAAGCCTTTATTTCCTTTTGAGTTTCCACCACTTCTGTTCAGGCATTTCACTACGAAATTCCCAACCTCACCACAACCGAAACATATTAATGGAAGTTTACCTTTGAATTTTCCCTTACCATTTTTTAGTTTTCTCGTAAATTAAGCATATTTTTCATCTGAAAGACCTTCTTCATCATCTCCCTTTTCTTCACACTTACAGGTGCATGTCTTTTCAATTGAAGGTTGTGTGTCCTTATTAGTTTTCTTAGATGCAACGAACACGGTTTCTAGATGCGAAGTACCCTCTTCTTCATCAAGTATCATTTCATATGCTATGAGAACTCCATGTAATTCCTCTTTGCTGAGTTTTTCTAGATTTGCACTGTATTCTAAGACCGATACCTTTGGGTTGAATCTCCATAGTAACGTTCTAAGAATCTTTCGTACAATAGTCTTCTTGTCAACTAGCTCTCCCAATCCTTCCAGAGTATTGGTTATTTCATCAACGTATTGGAAGTATGCAACAATGTTTCCATCTTCTTTCATTCCGAGTTGCTCAAATTTTTCTCTATAGATTTGAAACTTTGCTTCTTTGACATTTGAGTCACCTGCATATATATTCTCAAGCTTGTCCCATACATTTTTGGTGGTTTTACAACCCAACACCTTATGATAAGCAGATTTAATAAGTCCACTGATAATAATATTCTTTGATTTTGCATCACCAAATTCTTCTTACCTTGTTCATCCGCGGTTGATGTAAATAAATTTTGAATAGTGTCCCATACTTCATAACCTTGCGCCAAGAGATAGACCTCCATTCTTCCTTTCCAGAGTGCATTAATTATTTTCATTGAACAGAGGTACACCATTCTTGGTATGCTCCATGACATCCTTCTAGTTGTTAAACTATTATTGAAGGAACCAAGATCTGATACCAATTGTTGGAAATACTAAGAGGGGGGTGAACCAGTATTCCTTTCAATTAGAGCATTAGTTAATCTCCAATTATTATCAGTGTTTGTAAAATGATAGCAGTAAACAAAAGGAACACGAATGCACATAGTTTTTAAGGTGGAAAGCCTCCCTGGGACAAAACCACCTGAATGTTTTTCTAATAATTCTTTAATATTCAACTCCAATTGAAAATAAATCTCCAACCTCCTAGAATCTAGAAAAGCATTCTTCTCCAGCTCCCACTGGATGGGCGCTCCAATGCCCAAGATTCTTCAATAGTCAACTGAACGGATGCCCCAACACCCAATGAGCTACAACTCACCCTAGCGCCACCCTACCACCCTAAATTTTTCACACGCTTGAACCTATTGGTGACTTCATGCACCACCCTAGCACCACCCTACCACCCTATAGAAGAATAAAACAAGAATGGAATCTCGTACCAGGTAAAATGGTCCACTTTACAATGATATAGAATGATGTATAAAAATAAGACACACTAGACCATAACCCCAACTATGACACAACCACCTAATGATGATCCTAGACCTCTCGACATCGCCTCTTCAACTCTTGGTAGATAGACACTTGTACAATTTTTACAATGCTACATTTAGAATGACTTAGTATAATGATACCTTTACAATGACTGTATGGAGTGCTGCCCACTGGAAGACTTCATGTGCTGAACTTATTTTTTTTGTTCTGCACCTTGATTGCTGCTCTTGTCATGCTCCTCTCTGTTGCACCTTTCTTTGCTTTTCTGCCCTAGAAAGTCTGGTCCGTTGCAACCCTTGACAACATATGATCTAGTTTTTTCTTTCCTTCTAGGATCTCGATATTTAATCTGGTGCATATCTTTTATTTCAACTCCCCAATATGTTATTTTAGGTTCTATAGTAGTACTCTGAGTCTTCTTTCCAATTCCATAGGTCTGATCCAATTTGGATTCTTCAAGAGAGATTTATGCCTAATCTCTCACAATGACCTAATTATGGACTATTTTAGTAGAGTGAACTTGTACGGCATGCCACGTGTCACTGTTTCTTCATTCGACTCTAAAATTGATACAGAAAAAACTATAGTTTGTGCACTATATTCCACTTTTTATAGAATTCCAATCTGATACACAGAGAGAGAGTTATGACAATTTTCCCAAGGTCACTTCTTTGATATGAAGTTCATGAGCCTGCAAAAACACTGACTTCCATAGATCATATCTCTGAAAATGTTGTGCAACCTGATCTGAAATTTTTAAAAGAGCTTCATCAGGATTTTGGCTTGACCTCATAAAAATTCTGACTCCCAGACACTTGTAGAAAAATATCTAAAACCTGAAATTCTGATGAACTATTTGGAACATGAAATCCCTACATATGGAGGATACGAGGATCACAATTTATATAAATGCTTAGGTTGAGAGGGGCTTCAACAAGTGAACGTGGGAGGGATTTTAGAGCTTAAAAATTATTAATTATTGACTTTTCAATGACCCATGCCACAACCCCATGGGGTTTTAGCCCACTAACTGGGGTTACAAACTTCAAACATGAATATCTCTCAAACCGTGAAGAATTACATGGTGTGCCATATATCAACGGAAACATCTCGACAAGTAGAAACCATAAAAAATATTCTTGACCTAGAATATAGTAATTTTGTAGGTAAAAATTCCCATGCAAGATCGGGGTATCCCCTGGTGCTACTTGGGTTGACATCAATGACAACCACTAATCAGCACATCCTTGTCACACATTATGAAGGTTTCCCTTGTGTTAGAATTCTTTATCCAAGCAAGGAATTTTCCATCAATGAATGCAACTCTAAATCCCTTATCTTCCCTGGAAGAGATGGAGACAGGATTCTTCTTTAGGCTTGGCACATACATTACATATTGAAGAAGAATGGTTTTACCAAAATTCAAATGAAAAGAAGCAAATCCAGTCCCTTTAACATCATGAGTAGAATTAACCCCAAGTAAAATTTTCGAATTGGACTCCATATCAACCAAATTTGAGAGGAATTAAAAATATCCAATGAAATTTTGAGAATTCATATTATCCACCAGCCAGCTATCAATGCTATTCAAGGAAGATCTAGAAAGAAAAGAAACATGAATATATTCATATTGATAATTTGCAACATTATTATCATACCTCGTATTCTTGTTCCTCTTTTTTGGGCGTTGGGACTCTTCATCACTTGCATGGGTAGCAGGATATATTTTTCTCCTTATATTATTAAAGTTTTTGTTGTTACCATTATTATTTTTGTGGGGCCTTTGAGTATTTCTTCTATCAAGACAATCCTGGGCCATGTCGCCAAATATGTCGCACTTGAAGCAATGCACTTTGGATAAGTCCCTTCTATTGTTGTTTAAAGGTGTCATTGCCTTCTTTGGATTCCCTTTGAAATTTTTCCCTTTCCCTTTTCCTTTTCCTTTCCTGACATTGGCTACAAAGGCTATAGTTTCTCCTTCCTCTTTATTCTGAATTATCCCTATAGAAATGCGCCTAGATTCCTCTTGACTGCAAGAGATCAAGATTTCATCAAATGAAGCACGCTCCTTTTTGCTACTAATGCCTACAATAAATGACTCCCAAGACATGGGGATCCCACTAAGGGATATCTGCACAAGTTCCCTATTAGAACCCATTTTTCTAATGGAAATAATTTGATCCCTTATTTTAAATATCCTCATGAAGTAACCTATTATAGATTCTTTCTTCGTCATCTTGATGTCACAAAGTTGTCTCTTAAAAGAAATTACATGGCTAAGGTTGTTGACCTCATACATCCCAATAAATTTGTCATACATCTACTTTGACTTCTTCAACTTGGACACATAGGTAATGATATTGTCTA